>JAVLUZ010000295.1:0-26361 GCA_036768485.1 Mermis nigrescens
TTTCGTTTTTCACGTTTGCTCAGGATGAGGCGTTGCGGACGCCAGAGTAGAGGCGTTGCGGACGCCAGAGAGCCGAGTTGTAGAGCGTCGCCGACGCTAGTTGCCGTTGTTTGGTACCCCCGAAAAATTCTCCACTTCGTTGCTAATTTTTTTTCTATACGTGGGGGAGTGTAACTGCGAGAGTTACACGTTTAGGCGAACTGCCTTAGCAGTTCGCAATAGCCATAACATAGCCAATACTAGTAGCTATCTATGATAGTGCACTGTGGGCTATGCCTTCGGTTTTCCCATTATTTTCCCAAATTTTCAATAATAAAAAACATTTAGATACTTGTCCGGTAGCGTAGAGTTAAGTGTATGATAATAGTAATTGTTTCATGCATACCGCTCGTGAATGATAACTTTCGATCTGAGATAAAAGTCAATTCAGTATTATGTTAAATTGATCGTTGTTTTAATTTACTGTAATGGTCCATTGAGGCCAATGTACTGAAGGTCGTTAGTTAGTTTTGGCTTGTTTGGTTTTTCGTTGGTCGGTTATTCTCGACTGTACATAGTCATTTTTCTTTTGCGTATTTGTTTTCCCGGCTATAGGCCGTGTGTTCTTCGTTGAATAAAATCATAGAAAAACCAACCCAGTGGTTTCGGATATACCAAGGGTTTGGTCGGCCATCATCCCTTCGTCGAGGATTTCCACCCGTCTAGTGGACTGATAGGTAAATTCCGTATGATAGCTTTTCTCCATTCGAAAATCATAATTTATTTCTCAAGTCCTAAAATTGATCAAAACTATTATCTAATCTTTAGAGGATGATTGATCAGCATAGAGCTCGTTGTTGTTGTTTTCATAGTTCAGCGTGCTACACAAATTAGGAACCAAAAACATTTCTGATCAGGCACTGATTGAAAATAAGTTAAATTACAACTTGAGCTTGAGATAGGTCAACTGACCTCCGCGGCAAATTCCGAGACTAGGTAGGTAGCCTTAGGTCTTAGGGCGTAGCTGCTGAGATCACCCGACGTAGAAGCAGCCAGCAATATTAGGGCTGAGGGGATTGAAGCCGTAAGGTCTGTAAGGGTCCAAAGATCGAAAGCCTTAGAGCCGCACGATCGGGGCCAGCACTAAGCGCAGACTTAAGTACCTACGTATCTAGGTAAATCTCGAAGGTGAATACAGCCCTGTCGCTATGTCAGATCCCTCATGCCTAATATCGCTAGCGCCAGTCGGGTGATCTCAGCTACGCCTAAGACCTAAGGCTACCTACCTAGTCTCGGAATTTGCCGCGGAGGTCAGTTGACCTATCTCAAGCTCAAGTTGTTATTTAACTTATTTTCAATCAGTGCCTGATTCAGAAATGTTTTTGGTTCCTAATATGTGTAGCACGCTGAACTATGAAAACAACAACAACGAGCTCTATGCTGATCAATCATCCTTAAAGATTAAATAATAATTTTGATCAATTTTTGGCTTGAGAGATAAATTATGATTTCCGAATGAAATAAACTATCATACGAAATTTACCTATCAGTCCACTAAGATGGGTAGAAATCCTCGACGAAGGGATGATGGCCGACCTAACCCTCGGTATAACCAGGAACCACTGGGTAGGTTTTCTATATTTTATTCGACGAAGAACTCACGGCCTATAGCCGGACAACAAAATACGCAAAAGAAAAACGACAATGTACAGATTATACAGTACAACCGGCCAACGAAAAAACCAAAAAGCCAGACTCAAACTACAACGTTACAGTACACTGGCCTCAAGGACCATTACAGTACAATTAAAGACAACGATCAATTTAACATAATACTGAAATGACTTTTATCTCAGATCGAATGTTCTCGATTGCACAAGCGGTATGCATGAAACAATTACTATTATCATACACTTAACTCTATGCTACCGGACAAGTATCTAAATGTTTTTTATTATTGAAAATTTGGGGAAATAATGGGAAGACCGAAGGCATAGCCCACAGTGCACTATCATAGATAGCTACTAGTATTGGCTATGTATACGCTATCGCGAACTGCTAAGGCAGGTTCGCCACCGTGTAACTCTCGCAGTTACACTCTCATAGCGGATTTGCAGGTGTAAATAAAAATTCTTAAAATGCTTCTTTTCAACTGATGTCTTGAAAATCAATCACAAAAATTATCAAAGCCGAATTGCAGGTATAAATATAAATTCTGAAATATGCTTCTTTTCAACTGAAGTCTGAGAAGCCAATTACAAAATAAATTCTTGGTATAGAAAAAGCTGCTTCAGAACATACAAATGTATTAAGACTCAAAGGCTACAAACTGGCCCG
The DNA here is from genome assembly GCA_036768485.1 of Mermis nigrescens. Classification (NCBI taxonomy): domain Eukaryota; kingdom Metazoa; phylum Nematoda; class Enoplea; order Mermithida; family Mermithidae; genus Mermis; species Mermis nigrescens. Next base: position 2,317 of record JAVLUZ010000295.1, read on the forward strand.
AACCGAATTGTTGTACAGTCAATGGGGAGTTAGGTTTAGACTTTTAAAGTTTACAATGTGATGGATGGTGAAAATTACGTTTTAAGCTAATGTTTCAAGTAAACTCAGCTATCTAAGCTGTAGCAGATTGCTTTTAGGATTCATAATGGTTCCAGAAAAATTAAAGCTGAAGCAGAGGGGTGCAGCTTGATTCACTCGCTACATTCCACTGCTGAAGCTTAGCTTATATGCTGGCAGTGCTAGCGCCATTAACAATGCACATAACTAAGCTAAACTTAAGTCTGAATTGTAACAAGTAGCTGACTAATATCTCAATTTAGCTCCTGCATGAGAAAATAATAATTTTCGCGATCAGCGACCTCAAATTACCCAGGTATCACTGTTTTTTGGGGGTGTACATCTGCTTCAAGCGACAATGTCTTAAAAGTCAATTTCAAAAATTAATTCTTGATATAGAAAAAGCTACTTCAAGTGCTGTGTGGTATTTAATGTAATTAGTTTAATGTAAGTACTCTTATAACGGGTTTGCCAGTATAAATAAAAATTTATAAAATCTTTCAAATCAACGGATGTCTTAAAAGTCAATCACAAAAATTGTTGCTGTATCATATGTAGTGTAAATAGTTTTTGCAGGTATAAATATAAATTCTGAAAAATGCTCCCTTTTCAATCAATGTCTCAAAAGCCAATTACAAAATTAATTCTTGGTATAGAAAAAGCTGCTTCAGGTGCTGCATGGTACTTAATGTATAAATGCCAATTTGCAGGTATAAATAAATGCTTCTTTTCAAGTGATCACAAGTAAATCAAAGTATGCGGCGTCTCTTACAAGACTTTCGTCGCTCAGAAGGGTGGCAAGGTTAATCCGTCAAGTCGTTTTAGGAGGTATCATTCTTTTCAGGCTTTGATTATCAAAGAAGGGGTTTCAGACTTTTTTAGGCTTTGATTATTCGCAGAAATGTCTGCTAAGAGCACCTCTACCCCACCAATGGTGGAACCGGTACTAATAGACTATTATTCCCCAAATCCAGTTCTTTTGCCAACGACTTATGCTCAGATAAACGGTTCCAAATAGTGTTGCATACATTAATTTTACATTTAAACAGAGATTATTAGATTATGCTAGTGGAAATAGTTCTGTAGTAAACGTACCTACATATCTAGTTCAAATTTTGTTGCCGATGGCGTGGGTATGTATGTTTGCATTTTTTAATTCGTTTCCTCGTTAATTTGGTCCTATTCTATCGGATTATTGTAAATTGTTTAAACAAGGCTATTATATCATACATGGGCAGCGACTAAATTCTGGGGTCCGATGGTAAAAATCGCCAAGAATAGCAGCTGAAATTTCAATTTTTTGGGCATTTTAGATTCACACGCCCATGCGCGGTTTTATTATTACTATCGCCTTTATGTTTACGGCAGCTTCGTTTGTGTTTCACTTCATTATCCCATCTCTATGATACCTTACCGACAAATTCATCCATCTGAGTTTTTGTGTTGTTGAATCGTTCATAAATTCCGTCATTCAGCCTTTACAATGTGCGTACACCTACTCTTTTATTTTAAAAGTCACCTCTTTCGTCATATATCATATTGTAAAATATTTGTCTGTTTTACGGGACCTTGTGCGTGGGACGAGCACAACATGGGAATTTGGGGGTTTAGTGAGACCACAATTTTTTTCTAAACTTCTTACGAAGTAAAGCATCAGAAACGCCATGTTTCAAATTTCTGACTGCTTTTTCTCGCTAAACCATAAAAACAACAAATTTGAAGAAAGTTCTGATGAAATTGTCAAACCATGGTCGATTACTTTCATAAAAAAGTTTTATGATTCCGCATTCGAAATTCCGCAGAAAGGACTATAAGAGTATTACGGTCTGTTTTCCGAACGGCGCATTTCCGCTCATCGACTTATTTCTTACTGTTTTTCGGCGGCGTCAGCCTGCCGATATATAGGTATACGTTTCACTCGAGTTATGTAGTTTGAATGCGCGCGCAAAAAGGGACGCAATGGATGTAGCTGTTCTATGCTAAAAGTGCTCCGTGCCTGGTATGATTTGATGCTGTACAGAGAATGTACCTATAAGTTGATATGTAATAACGTGGCAAATATGGCGAAATGTGACGTGCATTGGGGTAAAAATGAAAGTGATACAGCTTAATTCTTTAATCGGGTTAGACGGTGAACGAGAAGGTGCATATGCATGTGTCGTAGGTACATAATTACATAAGTCTTCATAATTTAAGCAATTATATGTTGGCGATTCCTCGGTTTCTCTCAGGATGGTATGCATTTTAACGCGAACTAAATACATTTCGTGACCTATAATCCGAGAACTCAATTTTATCCGTGTTTAGCGCTCCTTTCGACTGTTAACAAACTCAGAAAACTTACACTTCGAATTAAACAATCAGGACTTTTTGAATTCTAAGGTAAATCGACTCCGTTGATCTCGGAAGACGTCGATCGGGTCGAAAGTAAATATTCCTACTGATGATAAAGTTAATTTTCTCAAAATCTGAGCATATTCAGTTCGATAGTCATGAATTTTAGCGCTCTTTTGGCAGAATTAATAATCTAAAAAGAAAACTGGACAGATTATATGAGGTAGCGAATTAAATATAGAATTTTAGTTGGCGTGAAGCGTATTGTGAATAAATTGACACATAAAAGATAAGGCGGGCTATCCTTGATGACTGCATAAATATTTTTCGTTCGTTTTTGGATTGACAAGATATTTTTATTCAACCGAAAACGTTGGCTCTTTTTGACTGCAATATTGAGAGCTATGTAAGCGAACTTGAACGATCTTTCAATACTACCTAAAAATTTTAAAAAAATTAAGAAGTATGTAATGTGGAATAAAGCGTATTTGCGTAGTATAGCATTTTATATTGATGCGTTATTGTGAACATAGGTGTGGCAGCACCAAAGTTCTAAGAGGGGGGGGGTGCAAGATTTTTCAAAGAATCAAAAAATGGCCTAAAAGTGGTGGTATGGCGAAAATCACCATTTTTCAACGTTTCTCATCGAGCACTATCCATTGGCATCAAAAAATTGCGAAAGAAACGAAAAAAATCTCAAAAATTGAAATCTGGGCAGGGGTATTTCGGTTTCTCGAGGGGTGCATACCCCCACGCCCATGTATGATTGTGAATAAATTGAGAAGTAAAAGATAAATTAAATCAAAAAGAGGTTGTGTTTGCTAGATGACTACAGATATTCGTCGTTATCCTTTGTCAATTTGAGAAGCTTCATAGAGCGTTAGTGCGCTAAAATTAAATATAAAGCTCACGAACTTTAATATTGAGATGCAAGATCAAAATTTAAACTTCCAAAATGTGGCGATAGATTCAAACTTAACACTGCGAGAAGCATGTCATCGTAAAAGAAGATCAGTTTATTTTCTGGCAACTGTAGCCTTAGTGCTAGCAATCTTATTTTAAATTAATAATTAATTGACTTACATATCTCTTCTCGTAAAATTATGGAGCATATTATAAACAAAGCCTGCTTCCTTAAAGTCTAATACTGGCTTCTTTTTCGTGCCAGTTTAGTTTTTCAAAGAAGTAAATCATGCGAAACTCAGCTTTTGAAGTGTACGAATATGTAGGTTAAAATTACTTGATGTATCTATTCCTATTGATGTTGTTTATCTTAATTTTAGCAAAGCCTTTGATACTGTTGCTCACTCTAAATTGATAGAAAAGTTGAAGCATTATGGGATAAATGAAATGCTATTAAAATGATTAATCTTTTTGACAAATCGTTCTCGAAAGGTAAATATTTCTGACGCTTTATCTGATCGGAAACCAGCTATCAGTGTCGCACCTCAAGGTAGCGTTTTAGGACCCTCCTTGTTTCTGTTGTTTGTAAACGATTTTATTAAAGCTGTTGAACATAGTGAAGTCTTTTCTCTGCTGACGATCTGAAGCTTTTTAATCTTTCTCAAAATAATAAGTTGCTGCAAAAAGATATAAATAAGCTGGTTTCTCCGTCTAAAGAAATTTAGTTGAGCACATTTTCCCTATGTAAGTGTTCTGTCTTATATCTGGGATACGCTAATCGTAAAATTACAGATAACGTTAACAATTTTTTGTTATCTGACGCAGGTTTTTCGATTGGAGATCTATGTAGGGGTTTCCTTAACAAACTTATCTCTCAGTTGTCATTATACTAATATATCAGCGAAGGTTGATTTCAGTAATTTTTTGATGGGGCACACGTGAGCGCAATCAGCTGTATGCCCAGGAGAATTTGCGTTTTATATTCTGCTGTCTTTTTTTCTATGCGACATTTTTATCCTCGGATTTTTTTCGAATAAAGTATTATTATGTCTGGCAATTAAGATTTGAATATGTCGCATATATAAGATTTTGCTTTCTTACTGTGTCATCCTAAGTTCTCCAAGGTCTCCTCCCCTTTAGTGTTGCCAGATTGGCAGTTTTCATTCCATTTTGGCGGTTTCCTGCTTTTTTTGGAAGATTTTTACTCCTACGCTTAACCACATGGTGGCAGTTTTTTGTGGGGCCTTTTGCACTTTTTTCGGGCCGCTTTCATATACTTTGTACTAGTGATCGACCGGGGCGACTTTTTTGGTCGGGGCCGGGGCGGTACTGGGGCTGAGAAACAATCCCGGCCCCGGCCCCCGGCCGGGGCCGGGGCCGGGGCCGGCGGGCCGGGGCTGGCCGGGGTCAGACAAGGAAAATATTATTGCATGACACATACTTGGGGTGGGCATAGGAAAAGAAATAATGAGCGACTGCTCCATTCAGTAGTAAATGGCAAGCGCAAAGTTAGGTGCGCCTTTTCATATCAAGTTTTATTACTATTTATATATGTCACAAGAAACAAATTTAGTTCAGTGTTTCATTGTCTGAATCATCAATAAAGTCTATGTCGCTACTATTAGCACACTCTATATCATTTGAATCTTCGCTACTGCTACTGCTGCTGTAGCGATTGGATGCAATAGGTATTGGATGTAATATGTAAATGAGACATCACACATTCCCATAAGGGGAGGGGTACCCTCAGGGTCCAAGACACAAGTCACCGTCAGACGATTTTTGGTGAAAAACTTTTGAATTTTTTGAACTTTATTCCTTCAGTATACATGTAACGGCTGGAAATCTAGGATAGGGGTCCCTCGCCATTTTTAGAAGAAGGGGTTAGCGACTAGATCAAAAATTGTAAATCACATAAAAATAGCCAAAAAAGCGCAGGTTTCCGCCAAAAAATTGGGGAGGGTGGTCAAATGTTTTCTGACTTTCAAGGAAGTTCGGGGCTTCAAAGCGTGGATGGGGAATGGCCCAAACCCCCTGTCACATGTATATTCCTCGGCCATTTTCAGGGAAGGGGGGGTAAGCGGCTCTATTTTGCAGCCGCTTACTCCCCTGAAAATCTTTAAAATGGTAGAATTTGCAATAAGGAATTCTACACCTTTTTACAGTTTTTGTTCTTTAAAAATCTTTGCACATGTACAAAGACGGACCTGAAACGTCTTTGTAAATCAGCAAAAATCTTCGCCGATTACAAAAAGACCGTGCTTCTAAATGTGATAATTCGGCCTGAATTTAGTTGATAATATTAGTTCGGCGCGAAGTGCCGAAATTTTTATGAGCTTCTGATGGAATTCACACACAAAACTCGACTGAGAAAGCTAAAACAACTTGTACTACAAAATCAGAAATATTACAAAAATTGTAATATGCGAATTAAATCTTGTAATAAGCAACACTGCGCTTAGAATGGAAAAATGGAAAAATGTCAAATATTCAGAAACCCAAAAATTAGCCAAATAAGCTACTAAAGGTTGAAAAACTATGTTCTACCACACTGAAATCGTTACTGTACCATATTAAAGTATACAAAAATTTGCATGTACAAAACAGTGTTTTTTGTATTCGCCAAAGATTTTTCCCGATGTACAAAGACTTTTCAGGACAATCTTTGTACATGCACAAAGATTTTTGGGAAGATAAAAACTGTAAAAAGGTGGTAAATTCGAAAAATTTTCGGCGCTTCGCTCCGATATGAAAACTTGTCTGTCCTATATATCTTTAAAAGGGCAAAATTTGTATTTAGAATGGAAAAATGTCAAATTTTTAGGCGCTTTGCGCCGTTTTGAGACAATTTTAGTAATTTTTGGCGTTAGAAACCCAGAAATTAGCTAAAATATACAATCAAAAGTCAAAAGACCCTGTTTTACCACACTAAAATCGCTACTGTACCATATTATAGTAACCAAAAATGTTTAAAAATATATTTATATAATATAGCTACAAAAATTTGTTAGCTGATACAAAAACCTTTTCGGAGATCTTTGTACAAGCACAAGAAGCTCGTACAACAAAATAGAGTCGGCTAATAACAGTCCACCACTTAATTTTCTGGTCCCCAATTTTGGATTTCACCCCTCCCTCAACTCTGGACCTTAGGAAACTATTTGAGACATATTAAGTTTATCGGATCGGATGCAATTCTGCAGCGTAGTTTACATTCGCCTACAATTAACCTCCGTCCTTATAACTATTACAAAAGAAACGCGTTTTAAAGCCCGTGGTTCCCATTCAATTAAATGTAAAAGTGTTTTTTGTAAAAATAGTTTGTTGAAAACACACAATTTCCAACTAGAAATATAACGTATTTGTCAACTCCAAATCTTTTAGCCATAGCTATGAATGAATGAGTTAAAAGTAGCATTTAGTTTAAATAAGTTAAGTGGAGGAATCAAAAACATGCAGATTTTCCTGAACATTTTTTCAGTAAAGGATTAAGTAAGTATACATATGGTCTAATCAGTACAGTTCTCAAAATTAAAACTTGCTCATTGATAAATAAGTGCCAGTATCACAGCCTGTATCAAAATACGAATTACACTAAATTTTTCCCGGCCCCGGCCATTTTTTGACCTTGCCCGGCCGGGGCCGGGATGCTCAAAAATGGCCGGGGATTGCCGGGGACGGGGCAGCCGGGCCCCGGTCGATCACTACTTTGTACTAGTGATCAACTGGGGCCCCGGCCCCGGCAATCCCCGGCCACTTTTAGCATCCCCGGCCCCGGCCGGGCAGTCAAAAAGTGGCCGGGGCCGGGCAGAAATTTAGTGTACGTATTTTGTACAGGCTGTGATACTGACACTTATTTATCAATGGGCAAGTGTTAATTTTGAGAACTGTACTGATTAGCCATATGTATACTTACTTAGTCCTTGTTATAACTTTGCTACTGTGTATAAATGAGCTTTACTGAATAAATGTTCAGGAAGAATCTGCATGTTTCCTCGATTCCTCTACTTAATTTATTTAAACTAAATGCTACTTTTTACTCATTCATTCATAGCTATGGCTACAGATTTAGAGATAACTAAATTCAGTGTAGCTGGTTCACATTTGTATTAACATAGTCATATTATAAGGGCGTATGTGTGCGGTCGATAGCATCTGAGGAAACGAGAGAAAGTTGCTAGCAGTCGGATTCGAAACGTGGACCCCTTGCTCTAAAGTCCAGAACCATAGCCAATCGACTAATGCTGGTTAATTTCGATAAAGATTGCAAGGTATTCGAGATGTTTTGCCGGTTTACCAGCTGATTAGGCTTGAGGCTCAGTATCATGGACTGACCAAAATGTTAGGTGCCAGCGTTTACAATAAGCCTGAGTAATGGGATGCGACGAGCGGAGCGAGCGAAGCGAGCGACGCGAGTTGCATCCCATTACTCAGGCTATTTTAAACGCTGGCACCAACATTTTGGTCAGTCACATGAATCTACTGGAAAAATCTGATGACTGCCTTATTTGTTTTCGACTTGACTCAAATCAAACCAGTTAGGTGGCAGCTTTCACCGGATACTGCTTGCTGTATACGTACCTATAACGTGGCTATCTTAATACATATGTGAACCAGCTACACCAATGCCCAAATACGTTCTATTTCTAGTTGTAAATTGTACGTTTACAAACTATTTTTACAAAAACACTTTTACATTTAATTGAATGGGAACTGCTGTGCTTTAAAGCGCGTTTCTTGTGTAATAGTTATTAGGACAGAGATTAATTATAGGCGAATATAAACTACACTGCACAATTGCGTCCGATCCGATAAACTAAATATGTCTCAAATGAGTTTCCTAAGGTCCAGAGTTGGAGGAGGGGTGAAATCAAAATTGGAGGACCAGAAAAATTAAGTGGTGGACTATTATTAGCCGGCTCTATTTTGTTGTACGAGCTTCTTGTGCTATGTACAAAGATCTCCGAAAAGGTCTTTGCACGAGCTAACAAATTTTTGTAGCTATATTATATAAATATATTTTTTGGGCGAATTCTAGAATAGCTCCATGTTCCAGATTTCAAAAAAACAGCGTTTTTATGCGATTTCAAGCACGTATCTTTAACATAAAAGTTGGAAAAACAGACGGAAAAGCCTTTGATTGAAAAAAAAATTTTCCAAAAATTTTATTTCCTCACTTTCATTTCCATCTGTTTTTTCAACTTTTATATTCAAAACTCCTACTTGAATTCGCATTAAAACGCTATTCTCACCTTAATCAAAATTATCTTAGAGCTCAGTGCGGCTTCAGATTGGTGCCAGCGGATGATCTAAGCCTAAGAAAAAGATGGGAAAAAATTGCTCCCCTTCGACTTCGCAATTTTCGCCTCATTTGTCTCAGGCTTACATCATCCCCTAGCACCAATGTGAAGGCACATACTAAGCCTAAGCCTAAAAAATAAATATTAGAAGAGACTTAGGAAGAAAATGACGCTAGCATCCTTATTTGTCAAAATATACGTAATCCTTCCCTTTCTATCTAACACTAACAAAAAAGATTGATCACCGGATGGTTTACATGACCATTATTATAATTACTGAAGTGTAAATTCTCACTCACTTTTATCTCTTGATTTCCGTGCTGATTCAGACAGTCGTATGCCTTTCAGAAGTCGCTGGATAAAATTTCGTATATCAATAGTTTCTAGCGTTCGATTAATGTGCCACGTCGAAACAAAATCTGATGATAAAAATTCGTATATCAACAGTTTCGAGCGTTCCACAAATGTGCTACGTCAAAACGAAATCTGATTTCCGTATCAATAGCCGCTGTCGAAATGGTTAATTTCAATGCTCCGCCACACCTATCAGATTTTTAATCCGGCTCCTTCGATACTAACTAATTGACAATCTTATACCAATTGTCAGTGTTTCATCGAATCGTCGGATAGCTATTTAATTTCTGTAAGATTAAGGTACATTCTTAGAACGCAGCAACTGCGCAAAGCATAACAATCTTGATCACAATCCAATATACGAAATGCGTATTACACAGCAGCACGGTAGAGCGTAAACAACCGGAATAAGCAATTCTTGCGTCCGGAACAACGTAAATCACTCATATGATTGATAAAAAATTTGCATAGAAAAGCAACGTCGACTTCCACGTGAGCATAAGGTTACTAATCTAAAACTATCCGTAATAAATAATTCTCGCGACCGAACAAGCGCCTACTACGTAAATCACTCATGATAATAAAAAATTTGCATAGAGAACCTACGTCGACTTCCATGCGAGCAAAAGATTACTAATCTAACACCCTACAGTACATAAGGAATTGTCACTCAGATGTGTTCCACAGATCACCTGTCTGTAATGTTAAGCACAACATTTATCCAATGCATTAGGAACGGAGTGTTCTATCAAGGCAACAGTAAATGCGCCTAACTTACATTCTTTTATGATATTCATGTAAACTTACATCGACTGATCGCAGTGTATTCATTTAAGTACATAACGTTCGTTCAAGCTATACATAGAAACCAATAAATGCATTGTGGATAGTTATGTACCTACGTCCTTTATAAACGTTCATCGTGTGCACGTATGTTCAAATTAACCTGTTCTTCTTTAATTCATAATAGATTCATCAATCGTCAGCATTATCGCCGTCGCCTTCACTAATGAACATATTACCTATGTACCTACTTACATACCTATGTACACAAGACAATTCGATCAATCATTGCGACGATTTTTGCAGTCGCCTTCCCTAAACATTGCGTACCTACATACAAACAAACGTATGCATCAGTATACATTAGATCAATCAATACGCCGTTTACGGCAGTCGCCTTCCCATGCTTTGTGCTTCTATCACTTTACAACTTCATTCCTCAATTTCTCCCTTCTAAATGCTTTCCGTCGATAATTTCTTTTGAATATCTTCCTTACAACTACTAATCTTTCGATAAATCCCCATTAATTTAAATTCTGTGACTTCTATCTATTCTAGAATTAAGCCATATTTTTAAACATACACATTTTCGCATACTATCAGTATGTGACAGTGTTTTTGTACAATGTACCTTTGTATATGCATGAACAAAGATGGTCCCCAAAAGTCTTTGTACATTTTGTACACACAAATTTTTGGTTACTATAATATGGTACAGTGGCGGTTTTAATGTGGTAAAACAGGGTCTTTTAACTTTTGATTGTATATTTTAGCTAATTTCTGGGTTTCTAACGCCAAAAAATTACTGAAATTGTCTAAAACGGCGCTTGAAGCGCCTAACAATTTGACATTTTTCCATTCTAAATACAAATTTTGCCATATTAAAGATATATAGGACAGACAATTTTTCATATCGGAGCGAAGCGCCGAAAAATTTTCGGAATTTCACACCTTTTTACAGTCTTTATCTTCCCAAAAATCTTTGTACATGCACAAAGATAGTCCTGAAAAGTCTTTGTACATCGGGAAAAATCTTCGGCGAATACAAAAAGAACACTGTCTTGTACATGCAAATTTTTGTATACTTTAATATGGTACAGTAATGATTTCAGTGTGGTAGAACATTGTACTTTCGACCTTTAGTAGTGTATTTGGCTAATTTTTGGGTTTCTTGATATTTGACATTTTTCCATTTTTCCATTCTAAGCGTAGTGTTGCTTATTACAAGATTCAATTCGCATATTACAATTTTTGTAATATTTCTGATTTTGTAGTACAAGTTGTTTTAGCTTTCTCAGTCGAGTTTTATGTGTGAATTCCATCAGAAGCTCATAAAAATTTTGGCACTTCGCGCCGAACCAATATCAACTAAATTCAGGCCGAATTATCACATTTAGAAACACGGTCTTTTCGTATTTGGCTAAGACTTTTGCTGATGTACAAAGACGTTTTAGGACCGTCTTTGTACATGACAAAGATTTTTGAAGAACAAAAACTGTAAAAAGGTGTAGAATTCCTTATTGCAAATTTTGCCATTCTAAAGATTTTCAGGGGTAAGCGGCTGCAAAAATGGAGCCGCTTACCTCCCTTCCCCTAAAAATGGCTAAGAAATATACAATTGACAGGGAGTTTGGGCCACTCCCCATCCACGCTTTGAAGCTCCGAACTTCCTTGAAAGTCAGAAAATATTTGACCACCCTCCCCCATTTTTTGGCTTTTCTAAAATAATGTATCACTCCGTGAAATTCTTATAGTAGGTGCACTTTTGCTAAATTCAAAAGGTTTTCACCAAAAATCGTCTGACAGTGACTTGTGTCTTGGGCCCTGAGGGGGATAATACCCCTCCCCCTTATGGGAATGTGTGATGTCTCATTTATTACATCCAATACCTATTGCATCCAATTGCTACAGCAGCAGTAGCAGTAGCGAAGATTCAAATGATATAGAGTTTGCTAATAGCAGCGACATAGAATTTATCGATGATTCAGACAATGAAACACTGGACTAAATTTGTTTCTTGTGACATAAATAGTAATAAAACTTGATATGAAAAGGCACACCTAACTTCGCGCTTGCCATTTACTACTGAATGGAGCAGTCACTCATTATTTCTTTTCCTATGCCCACCCCAAGTATGTGTCATGCAATATTTTCCTTGTCTGACCCCGGCCAGCCCCGGCCCCGGCCCTGGCCAAAAGTCGCCCCGGTCGATCACTACTTTGTACTAGTGATCGACCGGGGCCCTGGCCCGAGCCCGGCAATCCCGGCCATTTTAAGCATCCCCGGCCCTGGCCGGGGCAAGGTCAAAAAATGGCCGGGGCCGGGGTAAATTTAGTGTAATTCGTATTTTGTACCAGGCTGTGATACTGGCACTTATTTATCAATGAGCAAGTGTTAATTTTGAGAACTGTACTGATAAGACCATATGTATACTTACTTAGTCCTTGTTATTACTTTGCTACTGTGTATAAATGAGCTTTTACTGAATAAATATTCAGGAAAATCTGCATGTTTTCGATTCCTCCACTTAAATTATTTTAACTAAATGCTACTTTTAACTCATTCATTCATAGCTATGGCTAAAAGATTTAGAGTTGACAAATACGTTTTATTTTTAGTTGGAAATTGTACGTTTTCAACAAACTATTTTTACAAAAAACACGTTTACATTTGATTGAATGGGAACCGCGTGCTTCAAAACGCGTTCCTTGTGTAATAGTTATTAGGACCGAGGTTAATTATAGGCGAATGTAAACTACGCTGCAGAATTGCGTTCGATCCGATAAACTAAATGTCTCAAACAGTTTCTTAAGGTCCGGAGTTGAGGGAGGGGTGAAATCCCAAATTAGAGGACCAGAAAATTAAGTGGTGGACTATTTTTAGCCGACTCTATTTTGTTGTACGAGTTTCTTGTGTTTGTACAAAGATATCCAAAAAGGTCTTTGTATGAGCTAACAAATTTTTGTAGCTATATTACATAAATACATTTTTAAACATACACATTTTCGCATACTATCAGTATGTGAGAGTGTTTTTTTGTACAATGAACCTTTGTATATAAATGAACAAAGATGATACCCAGAAGTCTTTGTACATTTTGTACCAGTGTTTTTTTGTACACGGTCCGTTTGTGCATGTACAAAGATAGTCCCCAAAAGTCTTGCACATTTTGTACACACAAATTTTTGGTTACTATAATATGGTACAGTAGCGATTTTGGTGTGTAAAACAGGGTCTTTTGACTTTTGATTGTATATTTAGCTAATTTCTGGGTTTCTAACGCCAAAAATTACTAACATTGTCTCAAAACGGCGAGAAGCGCCTAAAAATTTGACATTTTTCCATTCTAAATACAAATTTTGCCATTTCAAAGATATACAGGACAGACAATTTTTCATATCGGAGCGAAGCGCCGAAAATTTTTTGGAATTCTACACCTTTTTACAGTTTTTATCTTCCCAAAAATCTTTGTACACATGTACAAAGATAGCCCTGAAAAGTCATTGTACATCGGGAAAATTCTTTGGCGAATACAAAAAAAACACTGTTTTGTACATGCAAATTTTTGTATACTTCAATATGGTACAGTAACGATTTCAGTGTGGTAAAACATAGTTTTTCGACCTTTAGTAGTGTATTTGGCTAATTTTTGGGTTTCTGAATATTTGACATTCTTCCATTTTTCCATTCTAAGCGCAGTGTTGCTTATTACAAGATTTAATTCGCATATTACAATTTTTGTAATATTTCTGATTTTGTAGTACAAGTTGTTTTAGCTTTCTAGTCGAGTTTTATGTGTGAATTCCATCAAAAGCTCATAAAATTTCGGCACTTCGCCCCGAACTAATATTATCAACTAAAATCAGGCCGAATTATCACATTTAGAAGCACGGTCTTCTTTATTCGGCACCGTCTTTGTACATATACAAGGATTTTTGAAGAACAAGAAATGTAAAAAGTGTAGAGTTCTTATTGCAAATTCTACCATTTTAGAGTTTTTCAGGAAGTAAGTGGCTGCAAAAATGGAGCCGCTTACCACCCTTCCTTGATCGAAAATATGCGAGTGTGACAGGGGTTTGGGCCATCCCCCATCCACGGTTTTTAGCCCTCGGACTTTTGAAAGTCAGAAAATATTTGACCATCCTACCCCATTTTTGGCGAAAACCTGCGCTTTTTGCTATTTTCATGTGTTTTTACCATTTTTTGATCTAGTCGCTTCTCCTCTCTTCTAAAAATGGCGCAGGACCCCTACCCTAGATTTCCAGCTGTTACATTTATACTGAGGGACCCACATAAAATTTTAAGCGATTACATGCATGTTTTTATAGTCATAATTTATCTTTTCACTCTAGCTCACATTCTGAAATAATGTATCACTTCGTGAAATTCTAATGATTAGGTACACTTTTGCATACTAAAAAATTAGTTTCAAAAAATTCAGAAAGGTTTTCACCAAAAATCGTCTGACAGTGACTTGTCTTGGACCCTCAGGGGTAATGCCCCTCCCCCTTATAAGAATGTGTGATGTCTCATTTATTACATCCAATACCTATTGCCATCCAATTGCTACAGCGGCAGTAGCAGTGGCGAAGATTCAAATGGTATTGAGTGTGCTAATAGCAGCGACATAGACTTTATTGATGATTCAGACAATGAAACACTGGACTAAATTTGTATCTTGTGACATAAATAGTAATAAAACTTAATATGTAAAGGCGCACCTAACTTTGCGCTTGCCATTTACTACTGAATGGAGCAGTCGCTCATTATTTCTTTTCCTATGCCCACCCCAAGTATGTGTCATGCAATAATATCTTCTTGTCTGACCCCGGCCAGCCCCGGCCCCGGCCGAAAAAAGTCGCCCCGGTCGATCACTACTTTGTACAGGGATGACAGTTTTTCTCATGAATAGTGGCAGTTTTAAGAAGAAGAAAGAAAGAAAGAAAATTTCACAAATACAAATACAAATTTTATTGCAAAGTCAATGGAACAAGCAAAATACACATAAACACGGCAAAATACGAAGAATAAAAATCATCGCTAGTTTCACTGGCTGCAATAGCTCCATGATACATTAAAGCATACTGGTTGGAGCCCACAATTTTTGACTTGAGGTAATCTTTAACTCCTGGTCTGAAAGATATTTGCCTAAGAAGAACAAATAATCGCATCTGGGAGAGAATTCCATAGATATAGGACTCTATTTGGAAAAGAGTATTTTTTAACATCTGAACGAAATTTTTTTCACTTTTAACTTTTAAACTGTTAACAGCTCGAGTTTTAGATGACTGTGTAAGTGTGAAAAAATCATCAGGATCAATTTGTATATATCCATTGAAAATTTTATATATCATGGATAAATCAAAAACAACTCTACGAAATTTCGAGAGTCTAATTCTAAATCTGAAGCCGACGTTCATATGGTATATCACTAAATTTAAGAATACGTTTGGTAAAATATTTTTGAACTTTTTCTATATTTTTTGTATCACATTTCTTATATGGATTCCAAATAACTATTAAATTCTAAAAAGGGGCCAAAAATTAATGCTTCTGTATTCTTAATCTGAAATGATCGAAAAATAAGTGATAATCGAAAGTAAGCGTTTTTTGACTATATTCTTTATATGGGAGAAAAATTCAAAGTTTCATTCAAAGTAATACCTAAATCCCGAACCCCAAGATTAGTAGGAAGAAGTTTTTATCATTTATAAAATAATCAAAGCGAGGATTATTATGACCAAAGTAAAGGACTTGACATTACTGATAGGGGTAATTGCCATAACTTAGACCATTAGATAATATCAGTAAGAAGTTTTGTAAAAGAAAAAATCCACTGATTTACAAGCATATATTTTAATAGCATCCGTGAAAAGCATAATTTTTGTTTTTTCACTAATGCAAAGGTTTGTAATATCATTAATGTGAAGTAAGAATAAAACAGGTCCCAGGACACTCCCTGTGGAACACCACTAAGTACATTTCCCGGTAGTGAGACTGTATTATCAAGCTTAACACTCTGAGTACGATTAGATCAAAAAATCATGAATCCATTTTATGAGATTATCACACAGTCCATACTTAAATAATTTAAAAATTAACTTTGAACTTGAAACAAAATCAAAAGTTTTTTTAAAGTCCAAATAAATAGAATCGATGTATCTTTATTATCTAAATTTTTATAATATAATCAGTGTAACAAAGTAGCTGTGATTCACATGATTTTTTCGGTAAAAGCCAAATTGGCATTTTGATAAGAGATTGTAATGCAAGATATATGTCATGATTTTATCTTTAATTATATTCTGCAATAATCGGCATGAAACACAAGTAAGTGAAACAGGTCTATAGTTATCAGGTGAAGCGGGTCATTTTTTAAAAATGGGTACTACAAGAGCATGTTTCCAGATTTTAGGTAACTTAGAAGTTAAAAGAGATATTGAAAATATCTTTTTAATGGATTTACTAAAGATAAGCCAGTTTTTTAAACACAATTGGTTGAAGATTGTCAGGTCCAACTGAAAAAGACGATTTCAATTTCTTAATAGATTTTAAAAGTGATTCAACATTAATATAATCGATAAAAGTCAAGTTTAATTTGCTAGATACATTAATATCAATAGTGCCAGGACAAAACCATTATCAATAGTGAAAACTAAGCAAAAATGTTTCGTAAGTAATTCCGCTTTTGCATAGGAATCAAATTGAAAAATATTATTACAATCTATTAGAGGCGGA
This sequence comes from Mermis nigrescens, assembly GCA_036768485.1. Taxonomy (NCBI): domain Eukaryota; kingdom Metazoa; phylum Nematoda; class Enoplea; order Mermithida; family Mermithidae; genus Mermis; species Mermis nigrescens. The sequence continues at coordinate 18,786 of JAVLUZ010000295.1, forward strand.
ACAGACTTAATTGTTTTAGTTTTACTCTTTACATACGAATAAAATTGTTTCAAATTACCATTTTTAATGAGATTTTTTCATAGAGTTCAATTTCTTTATGAACAGCAGCAGTATATTAATGAGAAGCAGTGCGATAATTAAGTTTGTTGGCAATAGATTTATGTTTTTTGTATTTTCGCCACATGTAATATTTGTGTTTGAGTGATTTTCGGATCTCCTTAGAACGTCTCTTACCGAAAATATTTTTGAAGGGTATAAAGCATTCAATACCAAAATGAATTATGGACAAAAACTTATCATAGAAGTCGTCAACTGTAATACAATCAAAAAATACTTGTTCCCAGAAAATGCTGTCAAGAAATAAGGCAAAATCATTGTAATTACCAGATGAATAATTTCTGACAGGAGATTCCTGTTTCCTGTTTGAATCGAGCATTAAACAAAAATCAATCTGATTATGATCACATGAATCCGTAAATGGGGTAAAACATTAATATTAAAGTAAATATTTTCACAATTAGTAAAAATTAGGTCAATTAAATTATTATCTCGAGTGGACTCAGTAATGAGCTGTTTAAAACCTAGCTTACTTATTGTATTCCAAAATATTCGACTTAACTTATCAGTAGGAATATCTCCTTTTGTCCAGTTTATGTTTGGAAGATTAAAATCACCAAGTAAAACAACTGGGTATGAAACATCAGTACTCCAAATAATGATTATATAATTTCATTACTTGCAAATCTGTATTAGGAGGTCTATAAATCAAAACTATTCTGAAATAATTTGTCGTATACCTAAAATCTAGAACTACAGCCTCACAATTATTAAATTCCTCTGGTAATAACATTTTTGTTGCATTTATTTCTTTCTTCACTATAATACATACTCCACCACCCAAAGTTTTTTCTCGATCTTTTCTAAAAAGGTAAAAATAATTTCTGTTAAAAATATTACAATCAGGAATTTCGCTTTTTAGCCAAGTTTCACAAAAACACAGCAAATCGCAATCTATTTTAATTTTCTCAAGAAAATCCAATTTGTTTTTTTAAACTTCTAGCATTGATCAAGGCACATTTAGTTACATGACAGTCCTTGCAGCCAGCCTCATGTAATATATTACGACGCGAAGCAGAGCCTTTAGAAAATTTTTTATAGACAATGAATAATAATCGATAAATAAGTTTTGCTCGTTTTTGGAATGTCTATCCCGCAATTCAGACTGCAACTCACGTGCCTTGACACGTTTGCTGGTAAGACAGATCAGGCCGAGCCCATAACCGTTGCTTGTTCCTATCATTGTCGAAAGTTGTTCGACCGGCACGGTTGATGAGCGTAACGAGTGATCGTTTCTTCTTGCTGTCGGTGCAGACGACCTTCAGAAGCCATGGTTTGCCCTGAACATGTGGGCCGTCCCGGAAAACACGCGTAATGTCATTAGCAACTAAAGCATCGGAAGATTTAATATGTTTAGCAACAAAATCTTGAACAGCAGCCAAATCGGCTGACTCAGAACCGCAATTGTTCAATCTGAATAGAACAAAATTATTTTTTTACTTTCGATTTCTAAAGCGTCACGTATCATAGAGGGAATATCGCAGGATAAATTTGAAGAATTAGTTATTTGCAATTTATTAAATTTCGCATTAAGTTCGGTAATTTGAGAAGAGAGGACATCCAGTCGTTTTTCAACATGTAAGAATTTCTTAACCAATGGTGTACAGAGGAAACAATAGAATATTACATTTGGTTTTGAAAACGTCTTAAAATCTTCGTCGTCCACTTTCAAACAGTGTAAATGACCCCAAAGTTCGCAAAAATCGCATAATAAGCCACGATCGTCATCGCTAACGTGATTCGCACAAACAAGACAGTCCGAGTTGACATCGAAACTTTTCGATGCGGAAAACTTCCCAGATCGATTCGGCATAATTAACCGTCCAAGAATTGTATGAATAAGTATAAGTATAAAAATTGGCGATTGACCGGTCGATGTACCTTTAACAATGTTTTATTACTAATACCACCAACTGTTAAAATACAAAATGACAAGATTTATAATAAATGCAATTACGAATTAGTAAAGGAACATGCGAGTCAATGGAATGACAACTTTTACGCGCGCCCCACAAGACATCGGTACTTGTTCACTTTAATCCCTATCGAATTTTTTCTATCTTTTTTAACATCAGGGTATATACAGGTTGAATTTTTTCCGTCTTTTTTTAACACCAGGGTTCTCACACTAGTTTTCCTGAGACAGAAAATAACTTCCAGGTACCCTACGTGGGCAGCAAGAAAATTCTGGGGGGTGCAAGATTTTTTGAAGGTCGAAAAATGGCCTTAAAATGGTGGTATGGCGATAAAAACACCATTTTTCGACGTTTCTCATCAAGCACTATCCATTGGCATCAAAAAATTGCGAAAAGAAAAAAATTTCAAAAATTGAATTCTGAGGGGGTATTTTGATTTCTGGGGGGTATTTTGGTTTCTGGGGGTATTTTGGTTTCTGGGGGTGCATACCCCCAAACCCCACGCCCAGGTGTCGTTTTGACCCTCTGACCTATCGCTCTACAGCGCAAAATGTTATCAATCGGCTAAGCCACCTTCTCGTAAGAAATAAAATACTTAGCATCTATACATCGACCTAAGCATCTATACATCGACCTAAGCATTTATACATCGGCCTAAGCATCTATACATTGACCTAAGCATCTATACATTGACCTAAGCGGGAGCGACCTCGACCTAAGCAGCTTAAAACACCTTTTCAGATATACTAAGCCTGAGCCTAAGTATATTGAATGCAGAAACTTACATTCTCCTATATCTTATCAAGTAAATTATTGCAAAAGTTGATTATGAATCTGAAAAGAATGAAAAAAATTTAAAAAAATTTAAAAAAATTAAAAAAAATTATAAAAAATTCAAAAAAATTAAAAAAAATCTGAAGAAAATCAAGGATTATATCATATGATAGATATATCATAATGCTGAATGCTGTATATACCTACCATAATGTTAAAAAAGATGGAAAAAATTCGATAGGGATTAAAGTGAACAAGTGCCAAGACATCTTGATAAATCAAAGTTTGCTAATCTAGATTTAAATATGTTTAGGTTAGGGAAGAAACAATGAAGTCAGGAAGATCGTTCCAAACTGTGATGTATTTGTAAAAGAAATCAAACTTTTCTAAATTAGAATGTACAATAGGTATAACTAATTTAAATCTATTAATGCTACGGGTAATATTATGATTAAATACAAAAAAATCATCAGCTTCCAAACATGATTTATGACAAATAATTTGATACATCTTACACAGACAAATCTGCAAGCGTCTTAATTCAAGTCTGCACAATTTAAGTTGTATTAAACGATCCTCGTAAGAAAGAGTATTATTATAACCAAAAATATATTTAGAGAATCTACGTTGAACAGCTTCCAGTCGATCTATATCCCTAAGATAAGAGGGGTTCCATACACTGCAACAGTACTCTAATAAAGGTCTAACATAACAGCTATAAGCTGTTATGTTAAAACTATAAATTAAACTATAAATTTCTAGGAATCAAAACTCCTAAATCACGGACAAACAGATCACTAGAAATAATTTCCCCATTTAGTCTATAAACAACTTTTTTGATTATTATTACCCAAAAATAGAACTTGACTATTGGTTCGAGAAATAGGTAAATCCCATGTAATTGCCCAGTCAATAAGCTTATCTAAATCAGACTGTAATAATTTACAGTTACAACTAATATTGAAAATTTTGATATCATCAGCGAACATATAAACCGTACTATAAATATTACATTTATAAAAATCAAAAAGAGCGTAGGTCCAAGGACACTTCCTTGGACGATACCGCTGGTAACAGGCACATAATCTGAAAAAGACTGATTAACGCGAACACATTGGGAACGATTAAACAAATAGGCCTTTAACCATGCATACAAATTACCGTTTATTCCATATCCGTTTAACTTAATAATAAGTTTTTCAATATTTACTTTATCAAATGCTTTTGAAAAATCTAAGTATATTATATCGACAGTTTCTTTTTTAGCTAATGACTGAATCCATGAAAACTTACATTTTAACAACTGTGTTTCACAAGATTTATTCTTTTGAAAACCAAATTGAAAAGGAGATATTAGTATATTAACCTTAAGAAAGTCTAATAATTGACTATTAATAATTCTTTTCATAATTTTGGCAATAGAACCTGTAATTATCCACAAATGCTGGATCCCCATTTTTTAAAATTGGAATAACATGTGCCATGCTCCAAAGCTCGGGAATATTTCCAGACAGAAAAGATACAGTGAAAATACTAACTAACAGCTTTATCATTTGAAACGACAATTTTTTAATAAAAAGATTACATATGCCGTCAGGGCCAACTGCAACTGACTTATTTAGATGGTTAATGGCTTCCAATACGCGATCCTCGTTAAAAATAACGTCAGTAAGCGAAAAAATCACAGCGCTTCTGAAAAAGAAAATTCGCGTTAGTAATGTCACTAGAAAACACAGAAGCGAAATATTCATTAAAAATGTTAGCCTTGCGTAATCAATCGGTTATAACATTATTATCAGAAAATGTTAGGGAGGAATTTCATTGCGACTTTTTAACCTGTTATTTACAAAAGTATAGAAAGCTTTAGGATTATTATTTTTAAGCAATTTGTTTTTCTTGAAAAGAGAAATAATTATGAATAGTTCTACGTAGAGCTTTACAATGATTTCGATATATAACTTTAGTTCCTGGAGTTTTATACCTTTTATACTTATCCCAATGAGAACGTTTTTAAGAAATAATTTATGTAAGCTTTTAGGGTATTTAAATTTTGATTTAGCCCTAAAAGTAGGTACAAAACTAAAAATAAGAGGATTTAATATACTTAAAAAACATTATACATGTCATTAACTGTTGAGCATGTGGAAAGAGTGTCAGGCCAAGAAACAGAGGATAAAAAAGTTGCTATACTATCGTAGTCCGCTTTACTGAAATTTAAGCAAGGTTTATCTCTATTAAAACCCCACAAATTTTGACCTGGCAACACTGGTCCTGTCCTTATAATTTCATAACAATTCGACGAAACGTCCCCAGCGCCTTTTTTGCGTTTTTAATTCATTTGCCAACTAAAATTTTTAAAGATGGAAAAGATTAGTGGGCTTAATTGGCATTTGTGGAAAATCTTAGTAATGCAAAATGCGTTTTAGAGAGGTAAAATTTTAAAATTTTCTATTGATTTGATTTTATACTTACTCATTATTGATGTTGAGGCCGCGCCATGCATTATCGTGTTGACATCAATGCTTTAGAGCTTCACTATAATTCTTGTAATGTGAAAATGCTTTTTAGAGAGGTAATGTCAGCATTTTCCGGGCAAAATTGATTTTATTTTATTAATTGTCATTGATTTAGGCTGCATCGGATTCGTACAATATTTGTGATGCAAAAATGTGTTCATAGAGAGGTAAAGTAAATTCTCTGACGCTTCTCGCCTTGCTTCTTTATGTACATACTTTGGGAGTAAGTTAAGAATATGGTACTTCCAGGATACTATGAAATAAACTTAAGAAGAGCGAATTTTTTAGCTCAGTACTCAGAACATGTTGAAAGAAAGCGCGGGAAGACAATATTCATCCGTCTATGATTAATATTACAAAAGCTATGGGTTTCGTTAATTAGCCTCTTCTCGATCTACGCAAGCATCTACTCGACCTAAGTATTTGAAGATTCAGACAGCTGAATGCAGAATCACATGTAGATACCCAATTTACGTCGATATAAGCATCTATACATCGACCTAAGCATCTATACATCTACCTAAGCATCTATACATACATCAACCTAAGCATCTATACATCGACCTAAGCATCTATACATTGACCTGAGCGGGAGCGACCTCGACCTAAGCAGCTTAAAACACCTTTTCAGATATACTAAGCCTGAGCCTTAGTATATTGGAAGCAAAAACTTAGATTTTCCTATATCTTATCAAGTAAACCCAAAAAAAGATGCAAAAAAATGAAAATTTTTTAGAAATTTTTTAAAATTTCAAACAGCTTTCCGCGCCTTTTTTCTTGTTTCTCCTTCATTGCTATGCTTCCTTCCATAATTTCAGCCCATATTATTTATTTCTGACAAATGTGTAAGTCCTTGGTTTGAGCCGTTTAATCATCCCACCCAACACTCAAATCGACAGATGCCTGCAACTTTACTGCAAGTATGGCTCGGAATTTCACCAAATTTTTCCGCGCTTCAATTTATCATGTTCTACCAGTTTGGCACAAAAATTTTGGCATTCCATATTCGTTTTGCTCCTTTTCTAAAAGTACTATATTCTTAACTTTAGCCCATACTTTGTTTTATGCACATTGTGTATTATGTTTACATTGACAATTCATTTTTACCTACTTTTTATGCGTTTCTCTTCTTTCAATACTTTTACGAATCTTTTTCTTTCTGATAAATTATTGACTTTTTGAACTCGTACTGTTTAGGAGGTAGATGAAACAGAATTTTTCGAAATTTGATGAAATATAGGAAAGTAGTCAATTTTTATATGTTGATCACGAATAAGAAGAGATTATCGTTTCGAAAAAAAGTAAAATTTTAATCTTTTGAATTTTTCACCCCAACGTTTTCACTTTTTCCTATTTTTGTAGAAAGCTTCTTGTGGTCGGACTGCGACTAAATAACCATTGGATGCTGCTTGCGAATTTGTATATTGATATCAAGCAAAAAATAAAATTTCAACCTAATACGATGTTGCAACTCGCTCCGATCACTGCCACCCATTAGGTCAGGTTTATTTATTGCCTGATATCAACGTGAATGCCTACCTTCTAAACCTAAGCCTGGGTATGAATTATAAATAGTCAGATTCTCAAAGAGAAGTAGGATTAGGCTTCGCAGGCAAAAAATAAACCTGAGCTGATGAGAGTGCACTTGCAACGAGCTGCAACCCCATATTTAACACGCTTATATTTTGCGTAGTATCAATATGAATATGCAAACAACATAGAGGATAATTTTGAAAAAATTAAAAAAGAGTCTAGTCTTGTTTTTTGCTTCAGACCATTCATTTGTCAAGAGCTTTCATAATGGTGCCAGACATATGTCACGCTAACCATGCAGTTCGCGGCGCTGCGCCGTTCACTGCATCCCACTATCCAGGCTTAGTGCATGTGTGGCACAATTAAGAATTCAAATAAGTAAGCCTTAGCCTAAGCCTGAATTAAATGAAATAGCTATTTGTTCTGTGATTCCGCCTTCCTTTTACTCGCTGATTATAACTCCTAATGATGAGTGACCATATCCGGAAATGACCAATGGTCAGCAAGAAATTTTTAAAGAACATTTGATTGCAAAGAGTTTAGCGTTAATTTCGGTTTCTCGGTAAGGTCATCAGCTTCCTTACTTTTTTCAGACTCGTCTGAGACATTCATTTAATTTTGATGATAGTTTTTTGACGATTATACGTTTTTCTTCTAATCACTTTATTATGTCACATAAATAAGTACGTAGTAACCACTTTTGCTCAGAGTTGAATTTAG
>JAVLUZ010000295.1:26885-111502 GCA_036768485.1 Mermis nigrescens
TTTTTGCCGCTTTTCATGGCATACTTCACCGTGCGGCGAGAAGCAAATAATGTATATTTTTAGCATTTTTTCGAATTTTTTTGCTGCGCCGCAGAAGTCCAAACATTTGGACTTTCCTCGCGAATGCTAATGAGGTGCGCCGGTATCGATCTGCTCTGAATCTATAATGAAGAATGTATCTACGTGAGCGCAAACGATCTTCGTCGATTTCGAAATGTCATAGAAGCACACCTGGGCATGGGGGGTTTGGGAGGTATGCACCTACCCCCAAAAGAAACCAAAATACCCCCCCAGAATTCAATTTTTGAAACTTTTTTTCGTTTTCTTCGCAATGTTTCGATGCCAATGGATAGTACTTGATGAGAAACGTCGAAAAATGGTGTTTTTTACGCCATACCATCATTTTTAAGACCATTTTTTGACCTATGAAAAATATTGCACCCCCCTGCCAAAATTTTCTTGCTGCCCACGTATGCATAGAAGTACGTATGTGGCAGTACTGGATTTGTACGTTTTTGATCGGACTTTTATCCAATTTGCTGTGTAGCTTTTAATCATTGCGTACATACCTGTCCTTGAATAAATAGTGTTAAATAATTCATGCAGGATGCAAGACGTTCAGTCATTGATTCTGGAAGTTTTGTCATTTGTTGTATAGAAAAGGTGCATGAATCCTGAATGCTTCTGACCACTCGGTTGTGTGATTTTATTTTTGCTGTACGCATTTTTTGCTTAGGATCGTATATTTCGATACAACACTGATAAATGAGGTGCAGAATTTTCCTGCACTGTGCAGATAACAAGCAAGTGTAAAACAAACTTCCTCCTCCATCTCTTTCAGAATGATATCGAGTGATTCTGCTAACCAGCTGACATCAGTGGTACATACATACATATGTACATGGTGTCCTAACATGGTAACCTACATTGTAAATGCATATATGAATTTAAATGAGCTTTCGCCGATTTAAAAAAATCGATTATGAAAGAAATCAACACGCTATCATTGCGGCAATTCGCGCAGAGTATGCCAACATCGAGCGAAGCGACAACGATGTGGCGAAGGGTCGCCCAGTTGGCGCCTTTTTTCTTGCCGCAGCGGCAACTGCGCCGCGTGAAGTATGCTTAGGTGACGCGAAGCGGCAGATGAATTTCGCCGCGCCAGTTTCGCGCCATGATGTCACATTTTTGGGTATACTGTGGCTGCAAACCCCTCTGCGGTGCGAATCGCATGAAGTATGTTTCGGGCTTAAGACTGTGGACGAAAAGTGGGTCGTATATTGCAGCCTGATTGGTATGTGAAAAATGTGTTTTATCTACAGTATACCTATATTTAACACTTATCCTACTTATCCGTTTTCCCTTTCCTTTTTTGTTTTTGTCGGATTGATGACTTTATATTATTATTTATAAGAATTTTTTCGCTCGTACAAAAAAACAAAGGCTCGTCGCACAAAAAATGTGCTGAGCACGTGTATAGAAATAGTTCCATGAAAAAATTCTTATCATTTTTTATTTCAGGTTCAAAAATTTTTGACTCGTACCTTAAATATTTATTCACGGAATTATCATTACATGGGATCGTTATTTCGACAAAGCGGTTCTCCGTTCAAGAATTTGATCAGAATGGCTCAAGGGGTCACTAATTCATCGGCAGCGTAAGACTTGTACCGGTGAGTTCTTTTACGTAAGAAATATAATATGCACACTTTTTCAGCTACACGCAAGGCGAACCTGGATCTGGCGTTGGCAGGGTATGTTGAAACATTTCTTAACTAGTTAATTAAAACATTACGAGTGAATAGCAAATGTTTTATTATAAGGGCATACATGTCACAGCTCGAAATTTCGGATGAGGGTTCCTGGCATACGTGGGCGTGGGGGGTTGTACCTCCTCAGAAGTTGAAAGCCCCCCACATTACTGTAGACCCTTAGAATTCTATTTTTAGTAACATTTTTAGCAATTTCACCCATCCTGACCCCCAGAATTTTCTCGCTGCCCACGTATGGTCCCCGGCTATTTCCAGGGAGAAGGGTAAATGTACCTGTTAAAGATCGACCGGAGGTCCATTTTTTTCCTCCGGGCCGGAGCCGGAGCTTCGGCCATCATAACCTCCGGCCGGAGCCGGAGCCGGAGGCCGGAGGTGAAGTTAGAATTTTCAGTGAACTAGAATTTTCACAAGCCGTAAATATAATTCATATGATGTACGGTATATAGGTTTGTATAAATACATTGCTCATGGATAAGTAAAAGATCTGTAGAAGTGAATGTTTATTATCTAGCCATGCATTTATATGTACTAAAATATTGCGACCATATTAATTATTTTTCAATTAATTGTCATCAGCGATTTCTTCATCTTCCATTTCCATATCAGACGAAGCACTGTCACTGTCCGATTTGTAAGGCTCAACTGCTTCACGGTTTTTTTTTGTATTCGGCAAAGATTTTTCGCGATGTACAAAGACTTTTGGGGACCGTCTTTGTAAATGTACAAAGATTTTTTGGAAGACAAAAACTGCAAAAAAGGTTCGAAATTCGCTAAAATTCTCGGTGCTCCGCGCCGAAATGAGCAATTGTGTGCTCTATATATCTTTATAATTTCAGAAATTGCATTTTAAAAGGAAAAATGCCAAATTTTTTGGCGCTTTGCGCCCTTTTGAGACAATTATTACTGATTTTTGCCCTCAGAAACCTAGAAATTGCTAAAATACGTAACCAAAGGTCGAACAACTCTGTTTTTGCCACACTAAATTCGCTACTGTACCATATTATAGTACCCAAAAATTTGTGTGTACGAAATGTACAAAGACTTTTAGGGACCATCTTTGTACATGTACAAACGGACCTTGTAAAAAAAAAACACTGAACTGCTTATATAATATTTCACCAATGGTGCATTCACAATGCCACATTAGTGTTCACATTCACAGCTTCACTTATTAAACCTGTGTTTGTACAAATTCACAAAATAGGCAATCTGAGTGCTAAGCTCCAAAAGAAAAGAAGAGCGTTAAAGCATTGAATGATTCGGTTCAAAAAACCTCCGGCCTCCGGACCCTTTTTTGTACCTCCGGCCGCCGAAAGCCGGAGGACCGAAAAATGGCCGGAGGAGCCGGAGGCCGGAGCCGGAGCAGGAGCTCCGGTCGATCCCTAGTACCTGTGTATAATTTTTGGCCAAAAAACGGCCAAAAAACACTTAAAAGCGACCAAAAAATTCAATTTCTCCAAAAAAATTGGGGGGAGGGTTAAAATGTTTCTGGCTTTGGGGGACGAAGGCACAATCAACGGTAAGTGGGGGGACCCTCCTTGTTTTATGTATGGCTGAAAGCGTATTTTTTGATTCCATTATCCACTCAATGCCTTTGTTATTAATACCCAAATTATTCATCACTTGCTTTGTTAATGGAATTAAATACCGTTTTTAAATATTGTTTTTCTAATATTTTGAAAAATCTTTCGAAACATCAGCACTTCAGTTCAAGGAAGACGTTTAAATATTTCTACTCAATTTGGGTTAATCATTTGGGATAAATTGTGGATCCGGATTCATTTGTACTTCGTGATTGATCGTGTGAATGTCAGGTTTGATGTTGCTCATTTCAGGATGTTGCTGACCACTCAAAGACATAGGGAGGGATGTATACATGAACAATGTAGAGGTGGCCAGGGGGTGAAATTTTGGAATTGGCATATAGTAAATTTTTGTCATCGTTTTTCTACAAGTTCTCTTTGCACAGGTATACGGTCCTCAAAAGTCAATGTATGTGTATAGTGCTGGCCTCTAAAAAAACCAGTCGATTTGTAATCTAAAAAACCACCAATTTTTCCATAACCAAAAGGAGATGACGGATGATATTATACTGACGAACAAACTATGCCGTGAGGATTACAACTGACCCTCATCTCTTTCCGAATCATTCAGAAACTTGAGATATAAATTTGACGAAAAGTTCCAAAAAATTGCCGTTTTTATGATTTTTTAAAGCATTTTTGAGTGTCAGTATTTCTACCCGTATTCATATTTGCTGAAATCTTTTATGTTTTCACGTTAGACTCCCTTGCAGACTAATGTCAGAAAAAATTTACTTGTGCTATTTCATCCACATAGCTACAGTATACCCTCAAAGTCAAACCTAAAAAAACCAGTTGTAACCTAAAAAAATTAGCGCCAATTTTTACAAAACTCAGCAGGAATGTGCCTCGTTGCACCTTACATGATGCCTGCACAAAAAATGGGAATCACCCAAAAAAACTGACAAAATAGTTCGATTGTAACCTAAAAAACCGTAACCTGAAAAAGACCAATGCTAAGTATGCGTTGCCATGGCAATGAAATTATTTTTCATCAAGTTGCACAAGTTTGCACTGATTTCTTGCAGAGGATGTAGATGAGACTAATGTGCGTAGAGTTGTTTTTATCACTTGAAGACTATTTGTGATATTTATAGAACTTTTAATAAAATTCGGAAAAAATTATTGATTTTTATACAAATGTGATAAAATGAATGGAAATATCGGAAAAAAATGAATTTTTTTCCAAAAAATATGATCATGTAATTTACGCTGCAAACCACGCACTTCGCATAACATTTTAGGGGTGGTTTTTAGTTTCCATGGTTTTTTGACCTCCCAAATGGAATTTGCTGGTTTTTTATTTTTGACTGATCGATTTTTTCTCAAAGACTAAAGGGATTTATGAAATCAACTAAGTGGCGAAAGATGGAGCATCGACGGGAGATTGCTCTGATTATATAAGTTTCTAGACTGGGGTGCTTGCACAATGAATATATGCAAAAAACATGAAAAGTGGTTTTTTAGAGGCCATGACTATACATTCTGTACGTTTTAATTTTAGAGCATAATATGGCACAGTAGCATGTTATGTGCGATAAACTGTGTTTCTTGTGTGACCCATTAAACTTTGATCTTATCGTAGAAAAACGCTGATCAATTATCCGAAATTCCGTTAAACTGGTCAGTTTATTGCAGAAGTATTGATTTTTCCTCATTGTACTCTTATTTTCGATTGTATGTCGCATAGTAGTGTATTATACAATAAAAATGTGGTGAAAAATAGGTTTTTCGACAAAATGCATGTTTAAATTGAATTCATCTACTTTCTGGCGTCAAAAATGACATTTCATATGCGTTGAGTAGCCAGCGGTCTCATTACATTATCTGGTGGAAACGATATTATCACCACCACTTGTAATGCCGCTACCTAGATAATGCTCGTTACATATATTCTTCTATCTTGTTTTTTACTCGATGATTGGGGATTCTCCCACAGCACTACTTTTAATCGCGGCGCTAATGAAATCGGTTTGCGCAAACGGTGTTAGGGTAAAAATGAGAAATTCATTAAAGTAAAAAGTCTTCCTTCTGCATTATCTTTCTAAAAATACTGTCTATCAGTGTTTTCTATTCTTATTTTTATCTATCTTTTTTACCTTAACGTTTTTTATCGATCTAGAAGATAATATTTATTTTGTGTGTACATACATTGCCTATTAAGTTACCTATGTAGGTAAGGTACATATGTACATGATCTTGGGATGGAGAGTTAGGTTAAGAGGGTTCTTTCACACATTGAAAATCCTTACCCCCCCCCCCCTTAGAAATTTTTTTACCCTCTCCCCCAGAATTTGCGATCTTCCAACAATTGCCGAAAAATTTGTATAAAAGGTGTCGTTTCAAGCGTTTTTGCTATCTGTTTGCTGAAAAGTGTTAAATTTCCGGCGCGTCGCGCCATATACTCAATTCTGACTATATTTTGTTTAATTTAACTGAATTTTTTCGATATTCTATCTAAATTTTTGTGTTTTTGTATGCTGTGGAAAGATATGGCATAGTCAGAAACGCCGAAAAACGATGTTTTTGACGCGTATCCGCTGTTTTTGAGCTCAAAAAGGCACTTTAAAATTTCACCCCCACGCCTAGAATTCCAATGCTGTGTATGTCTTGTAAAGTACCACTTCTCATAAAGAAGTTGATCTGTATGCTAATTTGTATCAGTTTGTTAAATTATTCAATATTTTTTGTTATTTTTTGCTTTATAAAGGGAGGTGGTGGAGGAGGAAGCGTGAGGGAAGCTGGTGGAGCGTTCGGTAAAATGGAAGCCGCTAGGGAAGACGAATATTTTAAACGACTTGTAAGCATAAGAAATGTTCTTCGGTAGAAGCCAAATTTTTTACAATGCGATTTACTTGTAACCTTAGATGATCTTGGGGGTTTCACCTTCTAGAAAACTTCACGCCTCAGAATTGGCAATTTTTCAAGAAATTTTCCCTGAAAAAGTACTCTTTTAAACTTTTTAGCTATCCGCTTGCTCAAAAGTGTCAAATTTTCGACGCTTCGCGCAATATACTCATTTTTGACTATATCTTGATTAATTTACTCAATTTTTTATATGTAAAATTTATCATGTTTTTACGTTCCAGAAAAAAGGGCATCGTCTGAAACGCAAGAAAATGATTTTTTTGACGCGTGAGCCCAGAAAGGCACTTTAAATTTCGAAAATCTAGAAACTAAGGCTTGAAGTGAAAGTGCAAAACGTCTTAGAAATTCATCATTGCAAATTTTAATTTGTCAAAATAATTTTAATTTAATTTTAATTTTAAGATTCGAATTCTTCAGATTTCTCAATTTCGCAGGATCAAAATGATTTTCTGGCTTATGAAATTCGTTGAGAATGTAATATACGTTAATATAGAGTTCTGCTCATACTGCTTTAAGCGCGTAAGGGATTAGGTGATAAATAGCTTCAAAAAAAGCGGCAGGATTTTCCTTGTGGGAAAAACAGAAAACTGCATGGTGATTCATGAGCATCATTAGGAACGTCGAAAATAGTGCTTTTAACGCATACCTATCGTTATAAAGTTCAAAAACTCGTAAGAAAAAATTTTCGGGACTAACTCATAAAATTTTTATAATGTTCATTACAGTATACATGTCTGAATATGACCATCCCCTTTGTATATCAGTTGGGGATGGTCTAAAGTTGAATCCGAAGACTAGAACTAATGATCATTGTCTAAGAAAAGTGTAATAAATAAGATGGCATAGGGTCATACATGTAACGCCTCAAAATTTTGGGTGGGGTTCCTCGCCCCGGCCCCTTTAAGGAGGGGGTTAGTGACCTCCAATTTTCAGCCAAAAATGCCAAAAAAAACACGTAAAAATGGCCAAAAATGCAACTTTTTTCCAAAAATGGGGGGGTTAGAAATTTTCTGACTTTGGTGGGGTGGGGGACGTTTGACTTTGGGTGGGAGATCCCTCAAACCCCTGTTATATGTATGGATAGGGTGATCATAATTTCCGAAAATGCAGTCTAAACAGGCTAAATAGTCACTTCACAAGCATACATGAAAAGCGTCGGCTCCGTAAATTTTCAAATGTCAACAAAGTGCCGAAAAGTTTATGGAAGGAGCATGGAACACAATTTTTCGACATTATTAATAGAGATCTATGCATCGGCATTGAAAAATCGCGGAGGAAAATAAATAATTATTAATGAATTAATTCTTGGATGTTCAGACCTTGGAGACCTCCACGTTCGTGTGTGGGGCTCCGCCGAAGTCTAGGGGTTCGTTGAGGCCAAATTGCCGCAATGGCACCATAAATATAATATGGGGGTCTATGGATTTTTGGGAATCTTCTGGATTCTCGGAGAGGTTGTCCAGACCACACATGGGCGTGGGTGAGGGTTTGGGGTTTGTACCCCCCAACCAGAAATTGAGCCCCCTGGATTACTGTAGACCCCCAGAATTTTATTTGTAGTAACATTTTCGGCAACCTATCCTGACTATTCCCTTGAATTTTCTTGCTGCCAACGTATGGTCCAGACCATACATGCATAGCATGGGTATTCTGGAGGGGGGGGTTGAAATTATAAAGTGCATTTTTTGGGTCCAAAAATGGCAGGTACGCGTCACAAACATCGATTTCGGCGTTTCTGACGATGCTCTATATTTCTAGAGCATAAAAACTAGGGATGCACCGATATATCGGCGGCCGATATATCGGCCTGTTTTTCATATATCGGTATCGGCCATTATCGGCCAGTTTTTGGCCGATAATTTCTAAATTTCTAGAATTTCATAAGAAAATGGATAGTTGACAAAGAATTTCAAAAATGCCACTGCATACATCAAAAGGAACTTTACTAAAAACGTATTTCACTATATTCTCACTTTTACAAGCATAATTGACATCAAGTATCAAGACCACAGTACTGCATTTCCTTTCAAAAATGAGAGTTCCTCTACAATGTTCGGCTTAAGTCGATTTCTCAGTTGTGTAAGCACTTTTCCTGCTGTGCTGAATAGCCTCTCACTTTCGACGCTTGATGCTGGGGCTGACAGGTATACTCTGGCAATGCTGGCAAGCACAGGAAAACGTCCTTTATTATTACGCCACCATTCAAAAATATTGCAAGTATTGGCTATCAGAGCTTTTCGAAATATTTGCTAATTTCTTTAGTTTCATCTACGCCTGAATTGGGACTGTTATTTACATAATTTGAGGTTAGGAATTTGTTTTCACTCGCCCACAGAAAGCTTCTCTTTTCAAGTAAAACAATCTTGGATGAAAAGATTTCGGCTAACATAACTGGAAAATACACATGATACTGCGATTATATACATCATGCTCATACTGTTGCCAAATATGACTTTTGAAAAATAAAACTCAGGTTATTTCTTAGAAACATTCTAACATCATGTACACAGTGTAGGCAACAAGCCCCTAAAAAAATTCAAAAAGTGCATCGAGAACACCCATCACTCAACTGATTATAGATTGAAAACTTTCCAGAAAAAGTTGGAAACTCCCAAAAATAGAGAGAAACTCCCAATCTGGCAGAATTGTATGCTCATATTAGGCAATTAGAGTCAATACAGTATTAGTAAGATTCTTATTCAAAGCATCATGCACTCAACCTGCATTTCCGAGATATGATTCTTATTGTTTTATTGTACTTAAATTTCAGGATCATGAAGCATTGACTGCTCATTCTGTGGAATTACTGAGTACATCATCCCTGCATTTACTATAATTCTTTATATCGGCCGACATATCGGCCAAAATATCGGCCGATATATCGGCCGATATTATCGGCCATGATTCGCCAATATATCGGCCAGCCGATATATCGGCCAAACCCATATCGGTGCATCCCTTAAAAACAAAAAATTATGGAAAAATACAAAAGTTGGAACAAATTAAACAAAATATAGTCAAAACATGCGTATAATGGTGCGAATCGCCGACAATGTGGCACTTTTGAGCAAATAGATAGCTAAAAAACGCTTTAAAAAAGTATCTTTTCTACATATTTTTTTGAAAATTTTTGTGTACTCTAAAAAATCGTCAATTCTGGCGGGGTGCAAAATTTTTTGCGGGGATTAAACCCCTCTTAAACTTCCTCCCCCAAAATCATGTATGGTACAGACCTTTGAAACTTCCCTCTACTCCATGCTTGGTGGTGGTGGTGGTGGTGGTGGTGGTGGTGGTGGTGGTGATAGTGGTGGTGGTGACCTTAGGTGGGCAGCACCAAAGTTCTGGGGGGGGGGGGGTGAAAAGATTTTCAAAGGTCAAAAAATGGTCTTAAAAGTGGTCCTATGGCAAAAAACACCATTTTTCGACGTTTCTCATCGGCATCAGAAAATTGCTAAAAAAGCAAAAAAAAATTTTCCTGGGGGGGGGTATTGCAACTTCTGGGGGTGCATACCCCCCCCAAACCCCCCACGCCCATGTGTGGTGGTGACCATTACGTGGGCTGCACCAAAATTCTAGGGGGGTGCAAGATTAGGTCAAAAAATGGCCTTAAAAATGGTTGTTTGGCGAAAAATACCATTTTTCAACGTTTCTAATCGAGCACTATCCATTAGCATCAAACAATTGCGAAAAAAAGAAAAAATGTTCAAAATTGAATTATGAGGGGATGTTTTGGTTTCTGGGGGTCATTTTGGTTTCTGGGGGTTATTTTGGTTTCTGGGGGTATTTTGGTTTCTGGGGGGTATTTTGGTTTCTAGGGGGTATTTTGGTTTCTAGGGGGTATTTTGGTTTCTAGGGGGTATTTTGGTTTTTAGGGGGTGTTTTGGTTTCTAGGGGGTATTTTGGTTTCTGGGGGGTATTTTGGGTTCTGGGGGTATTTTGGTTGCTGGGGTATTTTGGTTGCTGGGGGGTATTTTGGTTTCTGGGGGTATTTTGGTTTCTGGGGGTATGTTTATTCTGGGGAGGGGGTATTTTGGTTTCTCGGGGGATGGGGTGCATACCCTTAACCTCCCACGCCCGGGTGTGGTGGTGAGTAGTTGCTCAATTAAAAAATGCTTATATAGTGCATGAAAGCTGTAAACGTCCATGGAATCTAGTTTGTCAGTTTTCAATATCGAAAAAAGGCCAAAAAGCACGGACACAAATCTTTTGACGTTTCTTACAAAGCTATTTCCGGCAGCGTCAGTAAATGCAATTACGTAAAATCATGCGAAATGAAATTCTGTAGACCAGGTCTCTGAACGCCATTAAAACCTATGACCCAACGAAGCCTCATTATTTTGTCTTGAAAATTCGAAAAGGTTAAGGAAAAAATTGAGTTTCTGACTTGACAAATAATTTGTCAAAACTTTATAAACTTATAGCTGAATAAATTTTGTTTGACCTGCGAAAGATTGTAAGGTCGGACACACCAAATGCTAAAGACATGATGTTCTTTGCGCTTACCTCTTCCGCGTTGTCTATTTTAAGTTTAAAGGCACCTTCCAATTCTTGCTTATATCAGGAAATACCAAAAATGCTCTTAGAAAGCAAGTTTTTCCTAAAGTTTGTAGGGTGACGTATAAAATTATTTTCGGTAATATGAACGGCTGACTCTGGGTGGAGCTTTCTAAATCCTATAGTTATACTCACAGCCGTCTTTGATATTTACTTATTAAATCCAGTCTTCTGGTCGTGTAAATGCAATTAAATTCAAAATTCGTTGAATGATATGCTATATAAAGACAAGTATATACAGTATATAAGTATCTGGATCAAAAATACACTAAAATTTTACGGAAAATGTACCATTCTTATCTACTTCACTCAATTTAGCAGTAGATTTCGAGGCCTTTTTGTCATATTTTACGAGTATTGCGTGCTTAAGTGTGTCCACTTTTTAAAAGTTTTTATTATAAACAGTGACGGATCTAGCATTTTCGTGATGGGGGAGCGGTCATACGTGGGCAGCAAGAAAATTCTGGGGGTCAGGATATGTAAATTTGCCAAAAAGGTTACTAAGAATAGAATTCTTGGGGTCTACAGTAATCTGGGGGGTACAAATCCTTCCAACTCCCCCCTTTCCCCGCACGCCCATGTGTTGGGGTGGTACCCCAACTTTTCTCAAAACAGTCAAAAATAGGTACAAAAACACGTTAATCACGTGCAGAGTAGCGTTTTTCGCCGTTTTACGTTGTCTATTTTTGTCAAAATTTTTAGCAAAAAATTTTACAATTTAAAGCAATTTTGTGCAAAAAAGTGCCGGAAAATAAGTCAAATAAGGGCAGTGAGACATTGAAAGACTTGAATTACTGTCGTTTTTCCTGTGTTTGTTCATTTGGAGTTTAGCCTAAGCATTTACACGCGAAGCGTAATAAATCTTTAGAATTATGTTGAAAAGTGGAACAAAACTACAAAAATATGGTTTCCAAGCCGCTAAGAAAGTGAAAAATGTAATACATTGGTATTGCGCCGGAAAAAAAATTTTGAAAGTACGATGGTAGATTGCCAAAAATAATTGCAAATTACATATCAGTCCAACGGGGCCGCCCTCCCGCTTTTCCTAAATCCGCCCCTGATCAGTGGTTTTTGTTCAAGGTCCGTTTGTACGTGTACAAAGATGGTCCCCAAAAGTCTTTGTACATTTTGTACACAGAAATTTTTAGGTACTATATAATATGGTACAGTAGCGATTCTAGTGTGGCAAAAACAGAGTTGTTCCACCTTTGGTAGTGTATTTTAGCTAATTTCTGGGTTACTGAGGGCAAAAATCACCAATAATCGTCTCAAAACGGCGCGAAGCGCCAAAAAATTAGACATTTTCCCTTTCAAAGTTCAATTTTTGACACAAAGATATATAGAACACACAATTACTCATTTCGGCACTAAGCGCCGAAAATTTTTACGAATTTGGAACCTTTTTTGCAGTCTTTGTCTTCCCAAAAATCTTTGTACATGTACAAAGACGGTCCCAAAAAGTCTTTGTATATCGGGAAAAATCTTTGCAGAATACAAAAAAACACTGCCCTTGATTATAAAAATCTTATAGCAAAAAGAGCAATTGAAGAACCTGCGACTTCAACTTGATAATGAAATCGCCTTTCATGAACAACACATCAAACATCACACAGACGCCATAGAACGTCATAAGCAACGTATGGCAGGCTTAAAGACCGAAGAAGAAAAGATCGATTAGAAGTCATAGTTATCTACATACATAGTTCATTCGGTGTTTGCTGTCTTTTCACATGATTGAAAAGACCGATTACGATTGTAACCCATGCATTTTCATTGTTTAATTTGATTCAATTGGTTGATAGCGACGCTTTTAGTGTTTTAGCCGTTTTTTATATTTGATTTAAATGCCTATATACGCTTGCTGCATACACTGTAAGCGTATGTCGTAGCCTAATCTTTTTATGTTAATAAAACTTTGGTGAGTTTGGCGATATTTGCTAGTGCTTGTACTTTGCTTGACCATTACATATTTCCTAATTAGTGGACTTCGAAGGCAGAATGCTTCTAACTTTCCTCCTTTCAATTTACCTAGCAGGCTAAATGCCTTTTATTTCAATTATTGTTGGAAACAGATAAGACTTCGAAGCATTCGTTGGCAAAGTCCAAATAGTTTTGTTGTTGAAAAAAGCGGAAAAATTAGTGGCATGTGCACAAACCCTCATTTTTCATAGTTTATCACCAGGCTCTACTCTATTGTCGTTGGTGTCAAAGTTTGCGAAAAAGATGTTCAAAAGTGTAAAATTATGTGTAATCCAGCCGGCTTATCTTTTGGTTCCTCCTCGATTCAGATAATCTGGCCAAAGCAAATGGTAATATAATCCATAATACCATGAATAATTTTGATCTATTTTGTATATTTTTAAGCATTTGAAGTCGAGCCCATCGATTGGTTCCGTCTTTATTTAATTGGTCACCTTAAAACATACATGCACACAGCAGGAGGGGTATATTACCCCCTGCTGAAAGGTCAGCCAGACAGGTACTGTCTGTCGATTCTAAGCTGACGTAACGTTTTCTGCATTATTTTTGGGGACAAAAGCAGTACAAATGTAAAAATTCGGATTAGGTACCTACTATTTTGATGTGCTTTTTACTCAAAAATCGATCAATTTCCAAATTTTTCAGTGTTAAAAGCGATGTTATGCAGTCAAAATGGACTATACAACAAAAAACGTTTTATAGGGTATGTGACCGATTTCGTTGTTTGAATAGCAAAAAAATCGTATCTGTATTAAAGAAATGGGCTGAAATGGTTAAATTTCCTCAAATCCTCGCATGCTCTTGCTTGTACACAAGCCCGTAGCCAAGGAGGGGAAGGGGGCACGAGGTCAGTTGCTCCTCTCCCCGGAACGGGAAAAATTCTTGTTTCTTAAAGGGGAATCCAAAGAAAACAATGAAAAATTTTCGAAGTGCATTTAACAGGCCGCCATAAGAGGTTTTTGCGTACTTTTGAGCTAGTAAACGCAAAATTTGCGGTACTTCGCGCCGTCGGGTTAATTGTTTCTGTATAGTTTTTGTCTTTTAAATCGCTCAAATTTAAAATAGACATGAAGACAACTTTTTCTGGCGCCTCGCGCCGCTTTACTAATTTTCTGATTTGCTTTTCTTTACATAGCACAAATATTGAGTAACGAAAAGTTAAGACATTGTTTTGGACTGCATGATGAAGATAGTTTAAGCGATAGATTTTTGTATAGGTGTTTCACCATTATGTAGAGCTCGTTGAGAAACGCTCAAAAACGCCTACATTTTCGACTCGGACTTTCAAAATTTTTTGTGTTGCCCTCCCCGAAATAAAATTCTGGCTACGGGCCTGCATGTACATATGCATTGATAATATTTGAAGTAGTAGGTTACGTCCTTTTATTTTTGTCATTTGATTTTAATTGAAAGTAGTTGCTGGGTGGGTCAGGTTTCGAGGCTCGGGTGGATATGCTCGGTAAAAAGCTTACATTAGATGCTCTTTTCTATTTGAATCTATAAAATTTTAAGTTTTTTGACGTTTATAGCACAAAATCCTGGGTAAGTGATATCTATTTTCACAAAGAGAACATTAAATAGTTCCAGATCTACTGTTTTCACGCAATGAATATTGAGCAGCGTTTTGAATGAATGTTATTTTTCTTGTTCGGAAATTGTACATTTTACTTTTATTTTTAATGACTTCGAATTTCTAGGATAGAAGCGAAGTTATTTGACTACTGGCTGAGGGAGGATGACTGAAAAGAAGAGAAAGCGTGAGCGAGAGAACTCAACCACAGAAGCAGTTGATGGAGACCTGGAGTCAACATCAAATAAGGTCATGAATGTAGGAGTAGAACCATCTCCTAATGATGATTATGACGCTATGTGCGCCCATGTTTCCCCTATTGCTACTCCGCTAGCCAGCCGCAAGCTGGCGAAGAAGTTGTACAAGCTGGTCAGGAAAGCTAAAAAAGAGAAGAATTATCTAAGGTATTTTAGAAAGAGTACCTGATCTTAAATCACGCCCGTATAGTGTCCTAAACTGTAAACGTAGTATTTTAACAATGACTTAAAATGTTGGAGCCATGCTCCCTATGGGAGAAAATCCTGGCTACGCCTATGATGGGGATCACCCATCCGCCTGTTACATATACGCCATTAATTAAGGTACTGGAAAATCAGGGACTTTCGGGCGATTATGAGAAATGAAAGGTGCGGCAAGACAAAGTTTTGAATTTTTTCTCGCAATTTTTTGATGCGAATGGATAGTGCTTGATGAGAAACGTTTAAAAAATGGTGTTTTTCGCCCTACCATTTTAAAGATGATTTTTGACCTTGAAAAAATCTTGCGCCCCCCCCCTCTCCCAGAATTTCGGTGCTGTCCACTTATAGTAAGGAAGGACCTTCAATTTTTAGCCAAAAACGGCCAAAAAATGCCTTGAAACGACAATTTTTCCAAAAAATATAGGGGGGGGGGTCAAAAATTTTCTGGCATCGGTAGAAAGTGGGGGGGACCGACTTTGAGTGAGGGATCCCCATCGCACCTCTTACATGTATGCTTCACCCCGTATTGATAAATTTCTGTATTTTTAATCAGTAGAAATCCAAAAATTGGATAAACTTAGCTATTAAGGGTCAACTCAGTTTATCTCACATCTTCACATCTTATCTGCCATAAAATTTACATGTAAATAATGTATATTGACTTTGGGAACCGTCGTTTACATATACAAAGGGACCTGGTACAAAAAAATGACCACAATTTGTTAAGCTGAGATTTTTTATCCAACCCTAGCCTTTTGAGATCATTATGCTTCATGTAAAACGGCTGACTACCTCTTCCCTCTACATCGTGCAGTTTTATCTTTATTAGCAACGTTGATCGTTTCGGGAAGTTTATACAATGTTTAGCGTAATGCAATTGTGTTTTCGATAAAAGCGTTTGTATCACAAATCAATATTATTTTATTGTTTCAGTAAGTTTGCTGATTTAGCATATGCTGTTGGCTTGTCAGTTGTTTTAAAGCAGCAGCTGGGTTGATTAAATGCGGTTTAGCCGTAATATATACATCATTTTAAGAACGAGTAACTTTATTTTTTAACTCGATTAAGCTACATAAATACGCATTTGAAAAGCCTCACATAATAGCGAATATCCGCAATAGCTAACTTTTTAAGTTACGCTCCGCCATGCTTCGCTCGACTGAGCAGCCAGGGAGTATTATCAATCAAAAATTGTTATAACATGGCGTACATGTGTACGAAGTATGTATGTGTGCATGTTTATTGACTAAAAATTTAAAAATATTGAGTGCATCATTTAAAGAGAACATTGATGAGTATCGAATCGATCCTATCTAAAAAATCTTTCTATATCTAACATAAAGCGCCCTTGCTTCACATTAACCTTATCTATAACGTCCCTTTTTTCTATTTTCAAAGTATCATTTTATTTTTTGCAGCTTCAGATTAGGGTTATTGTTTTTATGTAAGCTGCTCGATTAGTATTTCTGGACGCGATTATGTATATATTCATTATTGCATCGATGTAAAAAATTTGAGTGTTTGAAAATGATTAAAAAGGATGCTAATCCGATATGGAAACGGTAAAAAATTCTATAATTTTGGCATTTTGCGCTGTATTGTCGAGTTTTCAGTCATTCGATTTCGAAGACACACTACTTTGCCTAAAATTATCTATTAGATTTCGAAAATGCATTTTTAGCGCACAGAACGCATTTTGGTACTGAAATATCAAGATACTAGCAGAGAAAAATGCTCCGATGGAGCAAAAAGGACGAATATACTTGGAATCATACATATTACGGTTCGAGATTGGGGGGGTCCCGGCCATTTTAAGGAAGTAGGGAGAAGGAGGGGGTAAATGACTTTCAATTTTTGGCCAACATGGCAAAAAAACGCCTAAAAACGGCTGAAAAATTCAATTTTGTCCAAAAGTGTCAAACATTTTCTGGCTTTGGAGGGATGGGGTGACGTCTGACTTTGGATAGGGGATCCCCTCGACCCCTGTTACATGCATGCTTGGGATTGTAGATTATTAAGGATATAAAAAGCGGGGACCACACATGGGCATGGGGGGTTGGGGGGGTATGCACCCCCAGAAGTCGAAATATCCCCCTAGAATTCAAAATACTCCCCCCAGAATTCAATTTTTGAATTTTTTTTGTTTTTTTTAGCGATTTTTTGATGCCATTGGATAGTGCTCAATGAGAAACGTCGAAAAATGGTGTTTTTTCGCCATACAACCACTTTTAAGACCATTTTTGACCTTTGAAAATTTTTCCACTCCCCTCAGAATTTTGGTGCTGCCCACCTATGACGGGACTAGGAAAAAGCTACCTATGTACGAGTATATGCCTAAAGTCGCAAAATCTGCTAAAAATAAGACTTTCACTAAGCAACACATAAAATTAAAGTGCATTCCGCGGCCTGCAGATAGAAATAAACTATTGAACCAAAAAAACGATTGAAAAAACAGCAAGTTAGCTATGCAGTAGCTATGGGAAATTAGATGGAGTAAACTAGGAGGGACTTTGCAAGCCAATTGAATGAAATAGCATAGATCAATGAATTTAAGACAATCAAGGAAATTGTTGCTTTAAAGCAGTAGGAAACGCGTAAGCTTACGCGAAAAAGACTACGTGTAGGTACACTTGCATGTCCGTAACGATTGTGTGCGCTAACCAATTGACGCCAGGTTTGCTTGCTATAATGCTCGTGATAACAAAATAAAACACCTTTAAATACAATTGCACTTAGTTTTATATCATCATGATACGAAGCAAGTCAGCGTTGCAACTTGCAAGCAATTTAAAAAATTAAACATTTTAGATAATGTTTATACATTCTTATGTGAAGCATTGAAAATTATGTAAAGAAGGTCACACTTCTTTCAGAGGCCGCAGAATATACTTCGATTTCTTTGCGTTGTTTAGAGAAAGTCTTATTTTCAGCAGATTTTGCGACTTTAGGCATAAACATAGGTAGCTTTTTCCTAGTCCCATCCTTTTATATCCTTAATAATCCACAATCCCAAGTTTATTCGTCTTTGTTTGTTCCAATCGGAGCATTTTTCTTTGCTAGTACCCTACTTTTAATTAGCATGATTTGAGTAAATCAGTCAGTAAACACATACGTTAGCATGCCACAATAATGACAGCAGTCTAAGAACGCGGGAAACAATATTGTTCTGAACATCGTCATTATTTTTTTATCAAAGGTTTTCAGCTTAAACTTCATGCAGTTATTGGGTGTAAAGATCACTTACGCTCAGATTCGTAATCCTGACATTACATGGAACATTTCGAAAAAATTAAGCCTCTGCAGCGCTCTGAAACTTAATTTAATTTTCAGTGTAAACTTAACATAACTACTGGGTGTAAAGAAAACATACAGTCAGATTCGTAATCCTGACCTTAACGAACATATTTCGGAAGAAAATTTACGTTTTGCAACGCTCAGGAAGTAAAACAAATTTGTAGTGTAAACTAGACATTCACAATAAGTCAATAGTGCAAACTTTACACAATTACTGTGTGTAGAAAAAACCAACAGTCAGATTCATAATGTTGACGTTACGTAGAACATTTTGAGAAAATTGAGCTTCCGCAAGGCTTTAGAACTAAAGTTGACGAACAAAAAATGGACAACTACCTACGTATTTTCCACCATTTAACACATTGTAAACTTTAAAAATCTGAACTCAACTCCCCTTTCCATTGAGTGTAAAGAAATTCCATTTAGGCCAGCTTGTAGCCTTTGAATCGTAGTATGTTTGTATGTGGAAAACTTCTGTTCAGCAAAATATTTGATATTTACAAATCAAAATACGGAAAAAACGTGTTTTCCGCCCATTTTACACCCCTGATTTCGAAATTTACACCCCCTAAAATAACTTAATATTGCGTTTTTTAAAGCTGCGACGTTTAGCCCTTAGAAGGTAATTTATCTCTATTTTATTCAATTTATCCCGACTTATGAATAAAAAAGTTGGCAGAGAAATCCTAGACAAAATATGTTTTTACACCATCCACTAGAGTGTCAAGTTTAAACCCCAAGATCTAACTCCGTATTGGGTGTATAAAAGTCTGGTGAGCAGAAAGTAGCCCTTAAGCCGAAGTTCATTTCTATCAGAAAAAACTTCTAGGGACTCATCATAATCGGAGTTGTTGGCAGACATCAAGAAGGCAAAAACGCAACCAAAATCTGTCTTTACACCCATTGAGTTTTACAACACTCTCCCTCAGAATCTTATGCGAAATTCAAAAAAACAAAAAAGCATCATCTGAAGAATTCCTTTCTCTACAAATCTATGCCATTAAATTGTGTGTCACATATACTGAGTTGTCTGCAAGCTCCGGAAAAAGTGACAAAATTTGCTTTGTTTTAACATTATGCGAAACTTTTGCACGTTCTTTATTTACAAAGTCGGTATTGAGTGTAAAGAAAAATAAAAAACACCGGCAGCTAATTTTTTATTATCGTTTTAAAAAATCGCACCTCCTAAATGTGTCCCGTTATAGTTGTAGAGGGGCTCATGAAATTCGCACTCGCTGTGATAAGCATATAAGAACAAACGTGACCGAGTTTTCTATAGGTAGCGCTAGTTTTCTATAGGTAGCGCTATCGCGCTACCTATGATTGTATGCGTACGTTTGTATAAGATCTACTTTGTGCAAAATGTTCTCGAGCTACAATAAGAAATCAAAAAATCAATAATTGGAGGCTTTTGGGGGATTTCCTATCTCTCGTGCTTTATGTATGGGGTCAATCGAGTTTTTTGTGGGAGAAGGGGGTAAATAAATAAATGTTATTCAATGTCAAATATTCAAACTTGATTCGTTTTATTTTATTCTTCATGAAGATTTGTGGTTAAATTTGCACGAAAACAAATGACAATGAGGTCAACGAAATAACCTGGAACATTAAATATATACGAAATAATGCGAGAAAAGTGTCTGGATGAACGAATTGAACAGTTTACTGCTCTAAAAATGAGTAAATGTTCTTGAAATTATACTTTTAGATGTGGTTTGACGCTTTTTAATGTTCGAGCAATAGATCTGGTCCAAAATGGCGTTAGAGAGTATGCTTTTTAAAAGTCCTGGTAAGCGGATACGCCATACGCATAGGTGGGCGGAACCTAAATACTGAGGGGGTGCAAGATTTTTCAAAGGTCAAAAAATGGCCTTAAAAATGGTGGTATGGCGAAAAACACCATTTTTTAACGTTTCTCATGGAGCACTATCCATTGGCATCAAAAAATTGCGATCAAAAATGGTGGTATGCATAGGTGGGCGGCATCAAAGTTATGGGGTGGGTGCAAGATTTTTTCAGAGGTCAAAAAATGGTTGTATGGCGGAAGAAACACCATTTTTAACGTTTCTCATGAAGCACTCACTATTCATTGGCATCAAAAAGTTGCGGGAAAAAACAAAAAAAATTTCAAAAATTGAATTCTGGGGGTATGTTGATTTCTGGGGGGTATTTTGGTTTCTCGTGGGGGGGTGCATACCCCCAAACCCCTCCCACGCCCAGGTATGGTGGTATTGTGAAAAAACACCATTTTTTAACGTTTCTCATTGAGCACTCACTATCCATTGGCATCAAAAAATTGCGGAAAAAACAAAAAATTTTCAAAAATTGAATTGGGGTCTTTCTGGTTTCTGGGGGTGCATACCACCCAATCCCCTCACGCCCAGGTATGGTGCATGCATACCCCTCAACCCCCACGCCCAGGTGCGCCCATACCACAGTGTGCATCTTTGTGTAAGTTACTTTGCTACCGTCTTTCTATGAGCTCGTACATTGTACTAAAAAATCTTGTACAAAAAAGTACATACCTACTGTTGTGCAGGTTTTCTTTGTGAAAATTTAGGCAAGGTGTGACGGATGTGCAACGAGCATTACGAAAAGGCGAAAGGGGTTTGCTGGTCTTGGCCGGCAACGTAAGCCCCATCGACATCTATTGCCACATGCCGGCGCTTTGCGAGCAGCTCGACGTTCCTTACGTGTTCACTCCGAGCAAGGAACATTTGGGCTTGGCTGCTGGGCACACCCGTCCGACCATTATGTTTTTGGTGAAGAAACACGAAAATTATGCCGACTCGTTTGATGAATGCCAGACAATAGTTAAAAATTTAGTTTAATAAAGCGTTCGTTTCGTTAACTCGAATAAAGTCCGTGCCTACCTATTAAGCATTAATTTAGCGATTAAATCCGCAACCGGCAATTGGGATTGGAGACTGAGCGGGTTTCAGCCATACGTGGAGGGGGGGGATTTGGGGGTATGCACCCAACCCAGAAGACCTTATACCCCTCCCCCATAAACTGAAATACCCGGCCCCCGAATTCAATTTTTAGAAATTTTTTCTTCGCGATTTTTTGATTACCAATAGATAGTGCTCGATGAGAAACGCTGGAAAATGGCGTTTTTCGCCGCACCGTTATTTAAAAGACATTTCTTACCTTTAAATAATCTTGTATCGCCCTCCCTGCCCAGAATTTCGGTGCTGCCAACCTATGCTTTCACTCACACAT
Source organism: Mermis nigrescens (assembly GCA_036768485.1). Classification (NCBI taxonomy): domain Eukaryota; kingdom Metazoa; phylum Nematoda; class Enoplea; order Mermithida; family Mermithidae; genus Mermis; species Mermis nigrescens. Next base: position 48,187 of record JAVLUZ010000295.1, read on the forward strand.
GGGCGTTGGGATGTGCACCATAGGTGGGCGGCACCAAAATTCTAGGGAAGGGGGTGAAATATTTTTCAAAGGTAAAAAATAGCCTTAAAAATGGTGGTATGGCGAAAAATACCGATTTTTCAACGTTTCTCATCGAGCGAGCACTATCTATTGGCATCACAAAATTGCGACAAAAACGGAAAAAAATTTCAAAAATTGAAGGGAGTATTTTGAGGGTGCATAGTACCCCCACGCCCAGGTGTGGTGCGCACCACACATGGGCGTGGGGGTTGGGGGTATGCACCCCCCTAGAAGTTGAAATACCCCCAGAATTCAAATTTTGAATTTTTTTCTGCTTTTTTAGCACTTTTTTGATGCCATTGGATAGTGCTCGATGAGAAACGTCGAAAAACGGTGTTTTTTTCGCCATACGACCACTTTAAAGACCATTTTTTGACCTTTGAAAATTTCTTCACCCCCAGAATTTCGGTGCTGCCCACCTATGGTGCGCACCCCCATCAGAAACCGAAATACCCCCTCCCAGAAATCAATTTTTGAAACTTTTTCGCAGTTTTTATATGCCAATGGATAGCGCTCGATGAGAAACGTTGAAAAATGGTGTTGTTGCGCCCTACCACCATTTTTAAGACCATTTTTTGACCTATGAAAAACCTTTCAACTTCCTCTTCAGAATTTTGGTGCTGCCCATGTATAGTCTCACCCCCACCAGTGTCAGAGCGAAAATTGCCTGCAGAAAATAAGGCAAAATTTAAGCTTGTCTGTTGACGAAAATTTTTTGACAGTGTGCATGCATTGCTTTAGCTCGTACAGGCACCACACATGGACAGCGACCAAATGCTAAGTGTTTCGGCGTAGAAAAATTGCCAAAAATAGCACCAAAAATTCAATTCTGGGGTTCTATCGATTTGGGGGTTCGCCAGATTCTCCGGGGTGGAAATACGGTCCAGAACACCCCACGCCCTTGTGATGAGCACGGTTTTTTGGCTTTTGCATCAAATTTTCAGGCCATCTGCAGAATTGATTCAAATACGAAATGCACAGCACGAAATAGGAGTCTAGTATAAGCCCGTTTTTGAGTAACACGCTTAGAGCAATGTTTAAATCCAAAAGGATCTTTAGCATGCTGGAAAAAAATAGTCGCAAGATTGATGCTTAGGCAGCGCCCTCAGCTGACATTCAGTGTGCGATGTGAAGTTATCCATCATGTAGATTTTTACAGAAATTGAATATAGGAGGCATATTCGCTACACGTCTGCATAAGCCTTAAACACATAAGCATGGGGCTCGTCTGCACGAGACAAGCAAGCATGCGAGGAATGCAAAACAAAATTTTCTGGAGAAACGGGCAAAATAGGTGCCAAAAATTAATTGAAATCGAAATTTTTTTCAAAACTGCGCTGTAAGTTTTAATCATAGGTGGGCGGCACTAAAATTCTGGGAGTGCAAGATTTTTCAAAGGTCAAAAAATGGCATTAAAAATGGTGGCATGCATACGTGGGCAACAAGAAAATTCTGGGGGTGGGGTGCAAGATTTTTTGAAGGTCAGAAAATGGCCTTAAAAATGGTGGTATGGCGATAAAAACACCATTTTTCGACGTTTCTTATCAAGCACTATCCATTGGCATCAAAAAATTGCGAAAAAAACGAAAAAAATTTTCAAAAATTGAATTCTGGGGGGGATATTTTGATTTCTGGGGGTTTTTTGGTTTCTGGGGGGTGCATACCCCCACGCCCAGGTGTGGTGGTATGGCGAAAAAACACCATTTCCAACGTTTCTCATCGAGCATTATACATTGGCATCAAAAAATTGCGAAGAAAACAAAAAAATTTCAAAAATTGAATTCTGGGGGTTATTTTGCTTTCTCAGGGGATGCATTACCCCCACGCCCAGGCATGGTTTCAAGCCTCCGTTTACCGTGCCCAGGAGGCATAACGGATCACTTTATTGGCATTTTTTCCTTTCTTCCTTATCCATGTGTCCAAAACTTACTAGCCTCCTTTTGGCTTCAATTAATCGTTTTTAAAGTTTAGCTTGATGAGATGTTATAGAGTAGTGAAAAATAAACATTTTTTGGCCTATTAACAATGTGTTCACTAAAACTCAAAATAGGAAGATAAGGTTCTAATAAATAATTTAGTGGTTTATTCCATTCCAACTTTTCAAATACAATGCAACCCCGTGTTTAACGCGACAGAAAGCTATTATTTCTTGTTTTTGCATGGATATTGACCGAGCGGCTATTCTTATGCATTTTAAGTTTTGCAGTTTACACGTTCGAAAACAAGTTTAGCAGAAAATAACAAATATTTAGAAAGAGCATAAAAAATTGCACTAAATGAAAGTAATAACTGTCACAGCATGCAAAGATAGTGTATGGACTATAGTCTGTTTCATTTATCTTAGCGGCTTTCTTTTGAATTTATCTGCAAGGATCGGGCTACAAAAGTGGTTTAAAATTTTGATGCAGTAATGCGGCTTGACCATGGCATATATCTCTATATGACACGGTATACTGTAGAATATGTTAGATAACGGACTAGTTTAAAGCACTTTTGTAGTCACTTTAAATTTTTCCAAGAACCTCAAAGCTAAATGAAACGGACTATACGTATTTCTGCTATGATGGTGCACTTCGACTGCAAAAATATGGTATGGAGAGTTAAGGACATTTTCGCATTTATGATAAGTTTTTTAGGTCATTTTGACACGAAAACTCACTAGCTGATTCCCTCCGCCGGGTCAGCCATACTGTTACTATGGTCTAGACATCCCAGAATGCAGTCTAAGGAAAAATACGGCAAAAATAGAAAACAACTTCCAGAAGGGCTAGCATTTATACCACTGTTCGAGGCCATTATTAATAAAGAAAACCCAGGCTGATCTCTCAGACTAGACCAATCATGCTATACATCTATCGTGTGCGCCTCCCCGAAATTTTAAAAAGTGTCTTGACGTCAACGGTGGGCATACGCAGATATATGAGTATAGTAAACGTACGACGGAAAATAGTTTAGTTCTGCCCATATTTCATATTCCTACCTTAAAATTTCCAATCTTTGAAAATGTTTGGACTGCAAAATTCAGACGCTGTCCATCACACGTAAGCGTGGGGGTACACACCCCAGAAGTTCGAATACTCACCCAGAATTCAATCTTTGAATATTTTTCGCAATTTTTGATGCTAATGGATAGTGCTCGATGAGAAACGTGCCTATGCTGCTCATGTATGGCCCTGAGCATACGTGGGCAGCAAGAAAATTCTGGGGGGTCCAAGATTTTTTGAAGGTCAAAAAATGGCCTTAAAAATGGTGGTATGGCGATAAAAACACCATTTTTCGACGTTTCTCATCAAGCACTATCCATTGGCATCAAAAAATTGCGAACGAAAAAATTTTCAAAAATTGAATCCTGGGGGGTCTTTTGATTTCTGGGGGGTCTTTTGGTTTCTGGGGTCCAGACACCCCCCACGCCCATGTGTGGCCCTGAATGCAAATATGTATACTTACGAGTACCTACACTGTGCCGCTAATGTAATTTTTATAGCGCATTCCGTCATCACCTCGAAATTTTCACTTCTAATTATAATTATTACAATTAATATTAATTATAATAGAATTACAATTTTTAATCGTAATAATCTACGCAATTTCTATCCAAATATGAGTGAATTCAATAGATACCCCCGAATAAAGTTTTTCGCGAGTCGCCGATGGATAGAAAATGAAAAAATCGAAAAATGATTTTTCAGCCCCCCATCCGAACTTTTTGATTTTTAAAATTTTTGGACCCCATCAGAATTTAAGCGCTTCTCATGCAAGGCATGGCGCCATCTAATTTTTAATATAATTAAGTGAAATGAGTAAATGGAAGTAGATACGGGTATTTGTTTATGTATTTTTATTTCATATATTTGCATTGCATGCAAGTTATAAAAAGCATATCCCACAGAAATACACAAATAATGTATGGGTACATGAGATCTGCGTATTATACATTTAGATGCTCGTGTAACAAAAATGCAGCATTTAAGTATGCCGAAGGGTAGTTTAGTTTATCTTGAAAAATTCCAAGCTGTTCAGAGGTCGTATTTACGCACCCGCAGTTTTCTCAAGTAATCAAAAAATAGTTTGGAAGATTCACTATTCACATGCGAAACAACATTTTTGCACCATTTTCCAACATCTACCGAATCATTGCAGAAAAAATTTCACATTATTGTAATTGTGGCGCCCATAGGTGGGCGCCACCAAAGTTCTTAGGGGGAAGGTGAGATTTTTCAAAGATCAAAAAATAGCTTCAAAAATGGTGGTATGGTAAAAAACACCATTTTTCAATGTTTCTCATCGAACACTATCCATTGGCATCGAAAAATTGCGGGAAAACAAGAAATTTCAAAAATTGAATTTTGGGGGTATTTCGGTTTCTGCGGGGGTACATAACCCCAAACCCTCCCCAACGCCCAGGTATGGTGAGAAGTGTTTATGATGTCTAAATTTAACTAAATATCATTCGTACACGAAATTATAGCGCAAAGCGCCGGAAAATACGTGAAATATTTATACAGTTAAAGAATGACAAAGGTACAAAAATGTTGCTCTATCCCTTGTGTCCAATGGCCACACAATTCAAGCAATATACAAGCATACAGAAGAACTTGGAGCAAAGCGCCGAAAACAAATATGATTTTCGCTGATTATATAACATTACATTACATAAGTATAAAATAATATAAAATAAAAAAACAATAATAAAAAATGTATAATATAAAATTAAAAAATATAATACTGATTGTTATTTATAATGCAAATAAATAAGGCATAAAATTATTAAAATTATCATACATATAAATATATGTAAAATGCATTTCATGAATAATTTCAAAAAATAAATGTACGTAAAACACTACATTTTTCTTTCCAAACCCTTTGCAGCTGAAAAATCCATTTCTGTTGAAAAACCATAGCTTCAGGCCGTCAAGGTCATTGATAAATATGTATAATCAGTGCAAAGCGGTCGAAAAAATTAGAAATTACCTGCGATGGCCGAAAATCATTTGAAAATGCATACCCAGAGGGTCAAAAAATACAGTAATGAATATCAAAAATTTTCAATCACTAAATCACATCAAACTAAACAATTTTGTGGTCGATTTTGTCCAAATCTTTATATTCCATCTTGTGCACTTTCCTCACATGGCTAAGCATATGATCGTTGCGATAAAATTTCGATTTACAGATCGGACAAACGTACGGAGCTCTTTTCTTATGTTCTCTGCCAATGTGGCTGTTGAGACCGCGTCTATCAACAAAGGCTGCGGGGCAATAATTGCATTGAAAAGGAGTAGCTGAAAAACAGTAACAACTTTTTAAGGATAAAACAACTCTGTAACCAGGGGCGGATTTAAGGGAGGGCGGGGGCGGCCACCGCCTCCCCATTAGCCTAAAATATTTGGCGAGATAAAGAATGGATATGCAATTTGCAATGATTTTTGGCCGTCAGTGACCATAATTTTTTAAATTTTTCCGGCGCTACGCGCCGGATGATATCTATTAATGACATTTATTTACTTTTTTGGCGACCTGGAAGCCATTTTCTCTTCATGTAGGTTTCAAAACAATTTTAACAGCAGAAACAGCTATTTTTGCATAGTTTTCTTCTATTTTCAATTAAAAATTTCGATGTTTCGCAGCAAATGCTATAAATACAGGAAATCAAGCAGTAAATCATGCTTCTAGACGTCTATCCGCCTTAATTTCACGAATTTTCCGGCACTTCGCGTCAGATCTTCAGTAAAGTAAAAGAAATTTAATGATTATTTTCGCACGAAATTGTCGAAGATTTTAAAATTTCTAGAAAAAATATTGCGTCAAAAGCGATTTTATGTAAAGGTATATGTACAACGTAAAACACCGAAAAAACGCCATTTAGCGCGTTAAGGGCAAATTTTTGGACCTATTTTTGACTGTTTTTGGAAAAGTTGGGATACCGCCTTCTCCTCCCACCTAGGAAAATCCTAGATCCGACACTGTCCGTGACAAGAGTCGGTCATAAACGCAAAGGCTCAAAATTGTGGGAGCGGGTAGCTGGCCTTTCCTCGGGGGAGAGGGCAAATGACCCGGTCAAAAATGGCAAAAAATACATAAAAAGGCCTAAAATAGCAAAGTCTGCCAAAAATGAGGGGTTTAAAAATCTGACTTTAGGGCAAAAGAAGGGAACGACCGACTTCAAATTATCCAAAAAAATCAATCAAAAAAATTGCGGCCTATAGTAGAATTTAAAAGATTTACATTAAATCAAAAATCAAAATTGCATTAACTAAAAAAATTTCAGCAACTTTTTTGTGCGCTGACAATTACGTGGTTTCCCCGCATACAATTTCGTAAAAATATACATCATAGGCCTGTTGGTCATCGTGATAGCGAGTAATCACTTTCCAAATGCACGAGCTGCTAACAGGTACTAGCTTAATACGCTAATACACATGCAAAAAACCTTTCTAGCTATAGCTGCTTGACCCACGCACAATTTTCAATTATTCGAAAATTTTATGAAATGGGCCGTTTTATTATGTGTTTCTAGCGATCCAACGGCTAGAAAAAGTAAAACGTTTTTGATCATATTTCATTCAATTTCATTGAAAAAATTGCATTTTTATTATGTAGAAAGAGTGCATTGTCAGCAGAAACATCAGCCGTACTCAATGTTTCCAAACCCCATTATCCACACTTGAAAAAGAAATTTTGGGCTTGCCCCAGATTCATTATGCTGTACATGTACAGATCGCATTGCGAACAAGTTCGAAACCGCTAGAGAGTTGCAGCCATAGGTGGGCGGCACCAAAGTTCTGGGGAGGGAGCAAGATTTTTTCAAAGGTCAAAAAATGGCCTTAAAAATGGTGGTATGGCGAAAAACACCATTTTTCAACGTTTCTCATCGAGCACTATCCATTGGGATCAAAAAATTGCGAAAAAAACAAAAAATTTCAAAAATTGAATTCTGGGGGGGTATTTTGTTTCTGGGGGGATTTTGATTTCTGAGGGGTGCATACTTCACGAAACCCCCACGCCCAGGTACGGTTGCAGCGATTTCTATTTATTTCTATTTTTATTTTTTATTCATTTTTTATTTATTTCTATTTTTATTTCTATTTTCAATCTATCTTTCCTAAGGGGCGTACGTAAGTGCACTGCCTGTACGCCTTGGCTTTACTTACCAATACACTTTACTTTTTTGCATTTATTTGGAAAGTTTCGCTAATTTTAGTTTATTCAGCTCTTCAATTTCACCTGATCTTTATTTTTTGTGTGTACCAAAAAAACCACGTGTCATGCATTAGATCTTATAGAACGTATAACATTGAATATTCCCATGTTGTTCTCATATGTTTCTATTTGCGAGCGCGTTTTACATTATTGGGTACGCGAACTGTAATATTTAAAATAACTCAGCCAATAAATATATGGATATGGAATTTGTGGTCCTCTACTGACAGAAAAACGTTCGCATTGAAACAGCTTGAAATTAAGAATATCTCGCTAAATATGTAATCATTTACTAAAAATCAAACTCACATATAAATCATAAGAACGTTAAGGACCATCAAGGCATTTCTATTCGCGTATGTAGACAAAAACAATCAACACACTTTTTATTCGCTTACACAGATTACTTGAAATCGTACAAGTATATAAATAACAACCAGTCATAAAATTTTTTCAAATTCTCTATCAAGCTAACAAACATGTACGACAAAAAATCACCCGCAAAAATAATCTACATACGCACATGTATTTTAAATTAATTAATTAATTTGAAAACAATTGCTCGCCTACTGTTATGCTCTATTCGAAACTATGTACATATATAACTCAGAAATTAAGAGTAAAAATCTTATGAAACCTAGTTTGAAGAAAGCCTGATTTTGGTATTATTAAGCCAGTTCTACATCTACAAACTCGCTAAAAAATAATTGAAAATACACGAGTGAAATTTAAAAAGGCGAAACTGGGCTTTAGATTTTATTGGTAATACTCGTATATTATTATTATTTCAAAAACATCGTTACATTTCAAGCATACATACATGCAAGTACCGAAGAGGTCGGATGGGATGTTGTTCACCATACACGGGCAGTAAATAACCCAATTATGGGGGTCTGATAGAACAAAATTGCAAAAGAGCATCAAAAATTCAATCGTGCGGTATCTGCGGGAGGTACTTTGATTTTGGGGATCTAAACCATAGCTGGCGTGGGGGTTTAGGAGGTACATATGCACCCCCAGAAACCAAATGCTCCCCCAGAATTATATTTTTGAAAATTTTCCTTGATTTTTCGAAATTTTTGCAATGCCAATGGATAGTGCTCGATGAGAAACGTTAAAAATGGTGGTGTTTTCGTCGCCATACCACTATTTTTAGGACTATTTTTTGACCTTTGAAAAAATCTTGTACCCCTTCCCAGAGCTTTAGTGCCGTCCACCTATGCTCTGAATCCCCACTCCAACGTTTGATATACACTCAGAGTAGGCCATCCCCATCCCGATAGTTGAATTTTACAACTCCTGCTAGCAACTTTCGGGCGAAGCATAGCTAATCTGACTTTTTAGGTCTTTTTTTGCGGTTTTTTAACAAGTACAATATCATACCACAGAGTTCAGATCCGCAAGTCTTAAATGTACATACTTGCAATACAAGCAACGCACTTACCACCTGTATGTATTAAGGAGTGTCGTTTCAAGTGGGATTTCGTCACGGCTCCAAACGAACACAAATTGCACTTAAATGGCCTAAAAGTAAAGCACAAAGTTGGAAAAAACACAATATACTACAATACCTATTTTAAACAAAATCAGGACATATGTACAAAAAATATAGCCTATTCCGCAAAAACATTGCGCACAGCATAGCAATTGTTGAGTCCGTGTAAATCGACTATAAAAGCGATTAAAACTGGACCAATAAAAATTATGTTGTGTTTGCATAAGTCGACAGGCCAGAGGCGCATAAACTTCTATCATGCAAAAAATCTAATTGCTGTCGGCTGCCTAGAAATCACTTTTATAGCTAATAAAATACGAAGAGCCAGGAATAGATTTCAAAGCACAAGGTCTCGTATAATGCTTACATAAGCAAACCTGGGCGTGGGGGGTTTTGGGGGTATGCACCTCCCGAGAAACCATGAAATACCCCCACACCAGAATTCAATTTTTGGAATTTTTTGTTTTTTCTCGCAATTTTTTGATGCCAATGGATAGTGCTTGATGAGAAACGTTGAAAAATGGTGTTTTTTCCGCCATATCACCATTCTTACGGCCATTTTTAGAACTTTTGAAAAATCATGCACTCCAGAATTTTGGCGCCGCCCACCTATGTACATAAGTCGTCAAATTTCCAGGTCAAAAATTGAAAACTACCAGTGTACACATTGTCTATAACGCTCAATCTACTTTTGTATGTATAAAAGAAAAAACGAGTGAATATACAGAGGTACAAAAGCATAATCAGAAAGTATGTACGAATCGGTTTTAGCGATTGAAATTGTCCCGCAAGGGTCAAAATCGCTTAAGATGTCATTAAGCATAAATGCTGTGATGATAAAAAATCCGTACAAATTTTCCACAAATGTCTTTTTTAAATAGGAATTAGAAAAAATGGAAAATATTTAAATTCAAAAGGATCTCTCAAAACAAGAAAAATCTTACATAGAATTTGAGAGAAAACCTAATTAAAAAAACAAAGAAAAAATTTCATCAAGTAAATTCGGAGGAAACTTGATTCGATCACAAATTTTAATCAAGTTTTCAGCAAAAAACAGAAAGACAGGAAATCATATGCAGTATCAGGAAATACGGGCGGCTGAAACATGGTTTCTGCTAGATTTACGTATACAGACACGGAGAAAAAGCAATCAATTCGAAGCTTTGTCATAAAATTGCAAGTGGAGCGATAAGTACATAAGTGAGTACCGTATTTTTAGCATACATGCACAGTATGAGAATTCTGGGGAAGGTGAAATTTTAGAGTGCCTTTTTTAGGCCCAAAAATGGTAGGTATGCGTTAAAAACGTCATTTTTCGGATTTCTGACGATACTCTATCTTTCTAGAGCATAAAAACATAACAGAATTTCGAAAAAACCAAAAAAATCGAAAAACATGAACCACATGTAGTAAAAAATGTAATTTTCTGCGCGAAACGCCAAAAATTTGACACTGTCGAGCAAATATGTAGCTAAAAAGGTTTAAAAAAGCACCTTTTCTACGAATTATCAGAATATTCCTGGGGACTTTGAAAAACTGCGAATTCTGAAAGGAGGGGGTGAAATAATTTCTGGCGATAGGGTGAAAAATTTTCTGGAAGTTGAGATCTCCAGATCATGTAAATATGCTTATTAGTTAGTAACGATAGTACATAATAATGAGCGTGCAAAGATTATCAAATCAAAAATAAAATCCTTGGCAGTGGGCTAATTTTTCAAAGTGTTCGCCCTGAAGTTACGATCAGAAAAGAACAATTTTTTCAAAATTTAATTCTGCCGGGTCAATCAGTAGGGTTGGATTTTCAAGGGATTCGAATTCCCTCTGCGCTCAAACAAAGGTCACGCATCTACATAACAAAGACGCACAGCATGGGAATTCTAGTGGGAGTGAAACCCAAATTTTTCTTAAGCGCTTTTTCAGGTTAAAGAACGATAAGTACGCGTAAAAGACTCAAAACAGCATTCACCAGACATGTTTAAATACGCGAAGAATTTCTAGATAAAAAACAAAAAATTCAAGAGAAATTCAATAAAATTAACAAAATATTAGTCAAAATGGCTGTTTGGTTAAAAAACTTGGCATTTTTGAAGTAAAAGATCGCTAAAAACGCTTGAACCAAGAAGTTTTTTTAGAAAATCGCCAATTCTAGATAGGGGTGAGAATGTTTCTCGCAGGGGGAAGGAGTGATTAACTTTTTGCGGGGAGAGGGGTGAATATTATATGTAAGGGACACACGTGGGCATGGGGGAGGGGTATACACCCCCCAAAAAAAGAACCGAAATACACCCAAGAATTCAATTTTTGAAATTTTTTGCCTTGTTCGCGATTTTTTATTGCCAATGTATAGTGTTCAATGAGAAACGTTGAAAAATGGCGTTTCTTCACCATACCACCATTTTTAAGACAATTTTTTGACCTTTAAAAAATATCGCACCCCCAGAATTTTAGCGCTGCCCACCTATGGTAACAGCTCGAAGTTTTGGTGGGGACTCTCCGGCTTAGTGGGAAGGGTGTCAATGACATACAATTCTCGGCTAAAAACGGTCAAAAAACGCCTAAAAACGGCCCATAAATTTGCTTTTTTTCCAAAAATGGGAGAGGGTCAAAATTTTCCTGCTTCGGGTTGGATGGGCATGGAGGACTACCAAATTAGCGTGCGGGGTTCCCCCAGCCCCTTGTTACCCGTATGAGGTGAACTCAAAAATCCTCCACCAAGATCATGCTTGGTACCTAATATTCATGTGTTTGCTTCTGATGTGCTGGCTCAAAGACGATTTGTTGTCAGTCACGTGACTGCACGAGCAACAGGAGTACATTAGGGGCGCGTTGGCGCCCAACGGTCGATGGGCGAGTCGTGCGTGCTTCCGCAGCGCGCTGTTCGTTGAGCAAGTCTCTCCGCAAACGCCGCAAGTATTCGGTGACGACAACGGTAATAGTAGCGATTTTGACCAAGGCACTTGCCCTCTTTCTTCTTCAGTCCACACAGTTCGATCCGCTTCCGGCATAACCTGCGGGCACCATTAATCTACTATTTTGACAATTGCACCAGCTCCAGCGTTTTTTTGTACAAGGCCCGTTTGTACACGTACAAAGATGGTCCCCAAAAGTCTTTGTACATTTTGTACATGCAAATTTTTGTGTACTATAATATGGTACAGTAGCGATTTTAGTGCGGTAAAAACAGAGTTGTTCGACTTTTGGTAGTGTATTTTAGCTAATTTCTGGGTCTCTAAGGACAAAAATCACTAAGAATCGTCTTAAAACGGCTCGAAGCGCCGAAAAATTTGACATTTTCCCTTTTGAAATGCAATTGCTGCCATTATAAAGATATATAGAACACACAATTACTCGCTATGTAGCTCTTATAATCCCGATCTTTGATGAATCCTAATTTTGGTCAAAACAGCCAATTTTTGGCGCTTCACTTTATTCCCCATAAAAAGTCCGATTTTTTTTCGCAATCACTTACATGCACATGCATAGCCGTACGCGGAGGAAGGGGTGGTGGGCGGCTCGGTTTTTTGTATTCGGTAAAGATTTTACCCTATGTACAAAGACTTTTCGGGACCGTCTTTGTAAATGTACAAAGATTTTTGGGAAGAAAAAACTGTAAAAAGGTGTAAAATTCTTAAGAATTTTTGGCTCTTCGCGACGAAATGAGTAATTGTCTGTCCTAAATGGCAGAATTTGTATTTAAAATGGAAAAAAATGTCAAAATTTCCGGCGCTTCGCGCCGCTTCGAGAACAATTTTTAGTAATTTTTGGCGTCAGAAAGTCCAAAATTGTACCTAAAATATACTACGAAAGGTCGAAAAACCCTGTTTTACCACACTAAAATCGCTACTGTTCCGTACTATAGTACACAAAAATTTGCAAGTACAAAATCTACAAAGACGTTTGAAGACTATCTTTGTACATGTACAAAGGGACCTCGTACAAAAAAAACACTAGTGAGCGGCCGCTCCTTCTCAGATCCAAATTTTGTTTTTGAAAGGTAACATAGATAATGACGAAAATTAGCATATTTGTATAGAATTACATCAAAATTTCGACCGTTATCCTCCAAAAAGCCTATCTCAAGCGCTACCAAAAAAGCCACTTTTCGCAGCCAATTAGAAGATAAAATTTGTTTCTCTAAAAGTTTGAATTCCATGATCCTAATGGACAAAGCATGTTTGGAGACTTAAGAAAGTACACTTTATTTGGTGTGCCGTCGAACATATATCAAAGTATAGGGTGACCAATTTTCGGACCGCCTCCTCCCCCATTAAGAAATCCTGCGTGAGACCCTGCACACGTATATCTATATTTGGGACAGTGATCGTACGGGGACCCCGACCCCGAAAAACCCCGGCCTTAACCCCGACCGGGGGGCAAGATTTTTCGAGTCGGAGTTGAACCTTTTTTCGGGGGTGAAATATAGCATTTAATTTTTTGGTACATAAGAGAATTGTATAAATAGCAAATAAATTCGGCAAACACCAAACAAGGGTGATTCATTCACGAGCATAATGAATATGTTAAACTCGACACTCGCGATATTTCATAAAATGTACGCCTAGTCGCCATGCTGTTAACACGTACATACATGTTCGCATATTTATCACCACAAAGTGCGCCAAAACGCTATGCATTTTGTCATTCGTAAAAATACACCATGGATTTATTACAGCGCTCGCCACGAATGTTTACATTTTAATATGCTCCATAGGATGATAGAGCTTGTTAAGGCTTATGTTTAACACGTCGGTCGTGCGTGGGCGGAAATAGGACCGGCGTGTTAAAGATATAACCCTAACAAGCTCTAGAAGCTTATTAAAGCGTAAACATTCGTGGCGAGTAGTGTAAAATATTATGCGTTAGCCTCCATCTATCTCAGCGTTAGCCTCCATTTTGATTCTTAGAATAACTTTGTTCTGTCTGCTAGCTTAAATTAATTTACATTTCAGACTGAATTAAAAATTCATTCACTAGTGTTTGAACTTGGAATGAAAATAAAATGTTAAACATAACCAGCTTTATTAGTACGCATTACAAACAAGTGAAGGTGTCGTTTTTATCCTATTTAAATTGGTATGCAATCATGCAATGTTAACCGCTAATCTTCAACCCCGACCCCGAAAACCGGGGTTTTTCATCTCCGACCGGCCGACCGGGGTTAAAATCTGACCCCGTACGATCACTGATTTGGGAGCACATTGATGCAGCGTCTAATATAGGAAGTCAGCCGAAAAATTATTAATTTTCTTTCATTCTTTTCCTTCACAATTTTTTCATCGCGCGAAGCAGAAATTCTTTCAATTCGGGGGAGTCAATTTCCAACCCGAAGAATCCCTGATGCAGGGGATTAGAATATCCCTCATTAGTAATAACATTGCTCACGTCCTTATCACGTTGAAATGCAGATTGTTTATTTGTTTTAATTTCGAATTGTCCATTAACTGTGTTATCAACTGAAATGACTGAAGATCGACGGGGGCCTTGTTGCTGGTAGCAAAAACGCTTCTTAAGCGGCATAGTTGAAGTTGCTCGATGAACTGTAGTCGCCAGATGCTCGCTCAAAACTGAATTCGATTGACACGTAAAATCGCATGCGGGACACTTAAGAGTGGGCGGAGCAGCTGTGTGCGACTCCCAATGCGACAGCAGCCCTGAAAAACGTTAAAATTACTTAATCAAAAAACATAAAAGTCAAAAATTACGTACTAAAAAATTTGATTCTTCAAACCAATTGGCAGAAAAATAATTAAAATTAAATCATTTTTAGTTAAAAATTCCTAAAAATTCGTTGAAATGGTGTTTTTAAGCACTCGTAGCTAACTGTTTGCTCAACAGATTCGGATTCTCGGCGCTTCGCGCCATATATTTGTTTTTTGACTATATTTGCTTCAATTCATTCGAACTTCTTTATTTTTTCCGAATTTTTCTTGATGTTTTTATTCTCTAGAACGATAGATAAACGTAAGGAACGCCGCAAGACGATGTTTTTGACATTATTCCACCATTTTTAGCCATAAGAAGGCACTTTAAAATTTCACCTTTTCCCGGAATTTCCATACTATGCATGTCTCTTGGGAAGGATCGTAAAAAATAAAATTGAATAAGTTGAAAAAATCATAATTAAGCACCATTAGTTTAAACAAACTAGGAATAGCAGATTAATTGCTATGGATACCTAAATCTGTTTTCAATTTGGCACATTTACTATGAAAAAATCATATTACCTATATTTTTTGATGATTATAAATTTAAAAAAAACGCAAAAGCAGCCCCGACAAGCTAAACACGCCAGCGTCGCAAACATGGCAATAAAAGTCATTTTTCTCGTGATCGCCCGACAAATGTTCGTGTAAATCCCAAAAGCTGCTAAAAAGCAGATCGCAAAATTGACAGCTCAACGCACCCGACGGACCAGCCGCCTCAGCAGAAGACGACTGAGACGTTGATTGACCAATTTTAGAGACCATTTTCGAAATGACTTTTTCTGAAGCAAAACTAAAAAATAATACGAAGACAAAAAGTTGCATTTAAAATTCATTTTGAAAAAATAAATAAATAAATGCAAGCTAAAAAATAAGGCAGTCGAAGCGCAATTCTGCAGTCGCTACGCTACGTGAGATAGGGAGGGAAGAGCCGAAGGGTTATCCGAAGATAACAATGGCATCGGCGCTTATAGCACTTACATACAAGTGTACGCTAGGGGGCACAGCACACACACATTTACAGCTGGGGGTATCCCTTATCAAGACTTTTGGAGAGCATACCCCCTCAAGCCATTTTGGACCAAAATCGATTGTTTGAACCATTAAACAAGCGTCAAATGACGCATAGCGGTGTAATTTCGAGTACATATACTTATTCTTCGAGCAGCAGACTGCTCAATTCATTCATCCAGTTATTGTTCTTTTATCATTTTGTGAATATTTGGTGTTACAAGCCATCCCAATGCCCTTATTATAATTTTATTTACCCACCACCCATAAACTCGATTTACCCCTTCCAGTGGCGGGCGGTATCCCAACTTTTCCAAAAACAGTCAAGAATAGGTCCAAAAATTTGACCTTAACGCGCGAAATAGCGTTTTTTCGGTCTTTTACATTGTATACTTTTACATAAAATCACTTTTGACGCAATATTTTTTCAGAAAATTTCTAAAATTTTAGACAATTTTGTGCGAAAAAAAATCATTAAATTTCGTTGATTGATTTCAATGAAAACTCTGGCTTGAAGCGCCGGAAAATTTGTGAAATTAAGGCGTATAGACGTCTAGAAGCATGATTTACTGCTTGAGTTCCTGTATTTATAGCATTTGATGCGAAACATCGAAATTTTTAATTGAAAATAGAAGGAAACTATACAAAAATAGCTGTTTCTGCAGTCAAAATTGTTTTGAAACCTATATGAACAGAAAATGACTTCCAGGCAGTGTTTTTTTGTACAAGGTCCGTTTGTATGTACATGTACAACGATGGTCCCTAAAAGTCTTTGTACATTTTGTACACACAAATTTTAGGGTACTATGATATAGTACGGTAGTGACTTTAGTGTGGTAAGAACAGAGTTGTTCGACCTTCGGTAGTGTATTTTGGATAATTCCTGGTTTTATGAGGGTAAAAATCATTAAGAATCGTCTTAAAACGGCGCGAAGAGCCGAAAAATTTGACATTTTTCCTTTAGAAATGCGATTTCTGCTATTATAAAGATATACAGGACACACAATTCCTCATTTTTGGCGCGAAGCGCCGGAACTTTTGCGAATTTTAGACCTTTTTTGCAGTTTTTGTCTTCCTAAAAATCTTTGTACATGTAGAAAGACGGTCCCGAAAAGTCTTTGTATGTACATCGGGAAAAATCTTTGCCGAAAAAAACCGTGCTTCCAGGTCGCCAAGAAAGTAAATAAATGTCAGTAATAGTTATCATCCGGCGCGTAGCGCCGAAAAATCAGATAAATTATGGTCACTGACGGTCAAAAATCATTGCAAATTGCATATCCATTCTTTATCTTGCCAAATATTTTTAGTCATTGGCGGGGGCGGCCGCCCCCCTTGAGTCCGTCCCTGCCCCCTCCCAGAGCCTTTGACTGTGTGCATGTTTGGCTAGGGGGTCCTCAGCTTGTTCACAGAGAGATAATGCTTGCCGCCGTTGTCAATGTCTAATTTTATTCAAAATCATTTTTGCTGCAGATTTTTTTTTAAACTTCGAAATTTAGTGGGAGAATACTTGTCAGCCCAACGTTCAATTAGCTGAACAAAGGTGAAAAATCGTCAAAAATTACTCTAAATTGATGTCAGCGCTATAAATAAGCAGTAGTTGTCAGCGTTTTAAATAAGCAGGAGTAGCCATACATGGACAGCACCCAGACTTTAGGAGAGGGGTCAGGCAGGGTCAAATCGCCAAAAATGTTTCTAAAAATATAATTCTGGTGGTCTACAGTGATCTGCGGGAGGTTTTTACCTTCCGAGGGGTCAAACTCCCCCAAATCCCCACGCCCATGTATGGTCGCAGCAATTTTGTAGAGTCAGTAGCACTCATGAGCGTAGAGTCGGGACTAAAAGTAGAAATGATGAGCTTCGGGTCTACACCAACAGAATGCACAATTTTTAGGGAAAACGAGGCAAAATGAAGGCCAAAAACGGTTGGAAATTGAAAATTTTCTTCAAAAGTGCTTAAAATTGACCAGAAATTGTGTAATAACATAGTTAGTAGTACTCCATGCCCCTTCAGCTATACAATGCTTAAGCATAGCACATGCTTAAGCATAGAGACTTCATTTGGACTACGCAAGCTCTTAGTACACATGCACTCAGCCGCGTGAAGCGCCAAATTTAGGACCATACTACTACACATTAGAGCATGCTACATGTTAAACTATGAGCGCGAATTGCTGAGCTCGAGCCTACTATTTTTGCACTGGTCGGTCACCCGGGACGAAATCATAGTTTTTTGCTTTGGTGCGAATCGCCAAACTTTTAATGCACAGTCGGTTATCCTGGACGGGCGGAACAAATTAATTTAATTTGCATAAGTAGCGAGCAGCATCCCCGTTCACAGCCCATTATAATTTTAGTTCAGATCATCAGCTTACTGCACATTAAAGTATGGGCGCAAAGCACCGACCTGCTCTATTTTTAGTTCACAATGCACGCAGATGATGAGTCATAAGCATGTGACGGTCTATTCTAATTTTAGTTCAGATGATCAGCTCACTGCACGCTGACTCGCAGACAATGAGTCATCATAGGTTCTATTTTTAGTTCACAATGCATGCCAATGATGACTCATAAGCACATGACAAAGTCCATAGTCCCATGGCATGCACATGTTTAGGGTCTATTCTAATTTTAGAACATAGAATTATTTCTCCAGTACCATATAATCTTGAAAAAACCGGAAATTTCCGGTTTTTCTTGAAAAACAGGAAATTTCGGTTTTTCCAGTTTTGTCCAGTTCTCATCCCTCAGAAAGTATAAAAGGAGAGAGCAAGCAAGAAAAATCATTCTCCAAAAATTATTGCTTCTGAACATCTGAATTTTTGCTCTTGAAATCGTTATTTATTCAAATGGATTCTGACATTGAGATGGACGAATTTTTAACACAAGACGCGTGGTACAAAACGGACGAAGAAATGCAGGAGAAGTGGGAGGACAGTTTGGACGTTGTGGACGAGTGGTACCCGCCAGAAGAATTTTACAAGTTGGGGGAACCGGAAACGCAAAAAATTAAACGATTCAACACTGAAGGACGTGCGTATACATTAAACTTTAAAAATTTGGATCGCCTAGACTTGGAAAAAAACTTGGCCGAAATTTTTGACAGTGCAATCAAACAAATTTTGGACGATTCTAACGCAATGGACATGGTGGGCCAACAAATTATGCATCCAATGCTAAAAAAGTAGGCGATTGTGCCCTTTCAAAAAGGTGAACAAATAAACGGTGAACAAATTGTACATACAATCGAGCGCATTTTGCAGTCAAATGAGGAAGTGCAAGCTCAAGCAGCCGGAAACGCGCATCAAAATTGTACAGGTTAGCCCCCCAAGTGGCTTATGACAACATAAACGTAAATTTATCAATTTGGAAAAAGAAATGAAGGCAAAACGCTGCTTTGTAAAAATTAAAAACAATGATAATCTATGTTTGCCTAGAGCTCTAGTAGTAGCTAAAGCGCGTGTGCTGCACATGGAAAAACCCAACGATAAAACTCTTAAATCAAAATACAAGGCAATATGTATGGGTGATGCATATTGATACATGATGCAGCGAACAAGTGCAAAAGAATTAATGGATCTTGCTGGTCTTAAAGATCATATAGGCCCTTGTGGCATACCGGAGCTGCAGGCATTGCAGGCTGTGATGCCACATTTTCAAATTAAAGTCTTTAGTGCCAATTTCTGTAACGCCATAGTTTTTGAGGGGCCGCCCGCAGAAAAAATTGTACATTTGTATCATAACAATAATCATTTTGACGTCATAGGCAGCATGGCTGGCTTTTAAGAATCGCAGTTACTTTCGTGAAAATTGTAATGTTGGCTATTCTAATGCCAATCAACATCCGTGCTCCAAAATTTGCCCATGTTGCTATGGTCCAGCATGCCCGAACGTTGCTCTCATGGAATGTACAGACTGTAATTGCCTATTCAGGGGTCAAAAGTGTTTCGAAAATCATAAAAAAGTCGGAAAAAATCAACAATCGGTTTGTCAACAAACCATGCTATGTAAAACCTGTGGCCGACATGTAAATAGAGTCGATAAAATACGGAAACATAAATGTGGTCACTTTTATTGTAAAACGTGTAATTCTGATGCGCCTACCGTTGATCATAAATGTTATATGCAAGTCGTATCTGAAGAAAAAGATAGAAAAGAAAAAGACCAAATATGTGTTTTTTGATTTTGAAACGAGACAAGAAAAGACCTGCGGAAATTCAAGAGTCGAGCATGAACCGAACTTGTGTATAGCGCATATTGTTTGTACAGGTTGCTTGATGAAGCCACTAGGACAATGCGATAAATGCGGCGAAAACAGGCGCATATTTTATGGCGATAATTGTACAGATGCATTTTGCGATTTCCTTTTTGGTCTCGAAAATGCAATAGCAATCGCTCATAATGCTAAAGGTTTTGATGGACACTTTATTTTAAAATACCTGTTTAAACAAGCCGTCACGCCCACCATTGTCACAAAAGGCCTAGAAATCATGAGCTTGAGTGCCGGATCGGTAAAACTTATCGACTCATTCAACTTTCTACTGATGCCATTAGCCGCTTTGCCAAAAACATTCGACGAACCCGAATTGAAAAAGGGTTTTTTCCCACATCTTTTTAATACAAAGGCGAACGAAAATTATGTGGGTGTGTGGCCAGATGCGTGGTACCATGCCCCAGCCACCATGAACCCCAAAAACAAAGAAAGTTTTCAAAAATGGTACGCTGAACAAAAGGGTAAAATTTTTAATTTCAAGTCCGAACTCTTGGCTTATTGTGAGTCTGACGTTGACATTTTAAGAAGATGCTGCCTTAAATTTTGCGATTTATTTATAGCTGAGACAGGGATGGATCCGCTTGACTGCTCACTAACAATAGCAAGTGCGTGTAACAAAGTTTTTCGATCGACCTACTTAAAACCAAAAACAATAGGCATAGTACCACACGGCGGCTATAGGCGAATGGAAAAGCATTCAATAACAGCTATAAAATGGCTCAAGTGGTTGAGCGAGGCACAAAAAATCAACATCAGACACGCGCGCAATATGGGTGAACAAAAAGTTGGCAATTATCGCATGGACGGAATTTATGGAAATACAGTGTACGAGTTCAATGGGTGCTTCTGGCATGGGTGCCCAAAATGCATGAAGAAAAGGACACAAATGACAGCAGACCAAATAACATCGGCGGAAGAAGCGTTTCAAAACACCGTACGACGACGAAAGGTCATTGAAAAAAATGGGGTATACTGTAACAGAGCTCTGGGAGTGCGAATTACATCAGCAATTGAAAGCAAATAAAGAAATGAAACAATTTTTTGATTCGATAAAAATTGTTAACCCACTCGACCCCAGGGAAGCGTTTTACGGTGGACGCACAAATGCAGTAAAGTTATATGAAAAAATTAAACGTGACCAAAACAACGAACCATTAGAGCATATCATGTACACGGATATCTGCAGCCTGTACCCGACCGTGAATAAGTATGGGTTGTATCCCATAGGTCATCTACAAATTTTGACGGAAAATTTTTCGGAAATGACAGTGAACAGCAGGCCATACCAAGGTTTAATTAAAGCGAAAATTCTACCGCCCAGGAATTTGTACCACCCACTACTGCCCTATAGATTTGGCGAAAAATTATATTTTCCATTATGCAGAACGTGCACCGAATCGCATCAAACAACAAGATGCGAACACAATGATGAAGAGCGAGCAATAGTGGGTGCATGGGTGACACTCGAAAGTTTACAAAGCACTAGAGTTGGGTTACAAGATAATGGAAATATACGAGATATGGCACTACGAAACAACAGAGCAATATGATAAAATAAATAACCCAAACGGCGGCCTGTTTACGTCATACATCAATAAATTTATGAAAATAAAACAAGAATCGGACGGATGGCCTTCATGGGTAAAAACGGACAAAGACAGGGTAAAATACGTACAAGAGTACAAAGAAAATGAAGGAATTGAACTAGACGCTACAAAAATAGCGAAAAACCCAGGACTGCGAGCATTAGCAAAGCTAATGCTCAATAGTTTCTGGGGTAAATTTGGACAAAGAAATAACATGTCGAAAGTTTCGTTTTTTACCGATCCGGCCCCATACTTTGATTTAATTTTTGATCCCTCAAATGTTATATATTCAATTAACGCGATTAACGAAAATCTAAATGGCCGTCACACATGCAAAGGAAGACGAATTCGCTGAGGTGATGGGGAATACCAACGCGGTGCTCGCAGCCTATACAACATCACAGGCGCGCCTAAGACTGTATGAGCATTTAGAAAAATTGGGCGAACGTGTATTATATTTTGACACGGATAGTGTCATATTTAAGAGCACATTAGGAAAAGCTGAATATCAAGTGCCCATTGGGTCATATTTGGGTAATATGACAAATGAGTTGAAAGATTATGGTGAGGGTAGTTTTATTGAAGAATTTGTAAGTGGGGGCCTAAAAATTATGCGTACAAGGTACGCTCAGCGGATGGTAAAATTTATTACCATATAAAAGTGCGGGGGTTCACACTTTCATCTGTAACTGCTACAAAAATTAATTTTCATTCATTACTAAAAATGGTCAAAATGTTTGTACAGCAAAACAATATCGTAGAAAAAACTGTATATTTTCCTCAGATTCGACGTTTGCCCGACCATAGCATTGTGACCGAAAATGCGTCTAAAAAGTACAAAATTGTATATAATAAGCGCATTGTACAGCCTGATTATTCAACACTGCCCTATGGCTATTAGCCCCATTGTGTGTTTGTATGTGGTGGTTGGGTCTTTTATTTATTTTGCTGTTGCCGCCTGTACCTTGCGGAAGCAAGTTCGTGGCAGGAGGTAGCGGTCAACTCAATTGTGTGTTTGTTCTTTCTGGGTGCACTACATACCCTGTGAGGAGCAGGTACGTGGTGCAGTGTACCCAGTGTTTGAGTCTTTTTTTATTTTGCTGATGCCGCCTGTACCTTGCGGAAGCAAGTTCGTGGCAGGAGGTAGCAGCGTTTGGTGTGATGCATCCACTGGCTGACCGGGAAGCAAGTTCGTGGCGGTGGTAGCATTGTGTGAATATGGTCATAAGGGCGTCTTTCTGTTCCCAGCATCTTCACTACGCTCCATCTTTTGTGTATTGTTTCATAGAAAGTTTTCATTATGTTTAAAGAATAGAAAAGTACATAAAAAATCAAAAAACCTAAAAAACACAAAAAATTTGGTGCTCGCCACATGCTCAGGCTCCCCGTCCTGGCAGCGGGCGCTGCATTTTGCAGTGGCTAGAGAAGCATGTCACACATTTATATAAGATTTTGCATTGTTCAAAAATGATCAAAAAATGTTAAATGGTACTTGCATAACTAGATACCACCTACAACCTATTTATAATGAAATTTTGGGTTGTATTGTTCTCATAATTGTTCTATCTATTTTAGTTTTGTGCAAGCTTTTGAAGAAACAAATTAAAAAGTTGCATAGAGGTTTAAGTAGCTTAAGATCAAGTAGAAATGGATCTCGTCGATTGTCTGCAGTGTTTGATGAAGCCCAAATCGAAATACCACTACGAGATTTGTAATTTTCTGCATAAGAAACCATGTTTTCAACGGAGATGGTGCAGATTTTTCGAACCTGGTTGTAAACAGTGCGTTTTAAAGATAGGTAAAAAGTCTCCAAGTTTTTCATTTTCACTCTGTGAGAAATGTTCAAGTGAAATTAACGTTATCAAGAAAGATAAGTACATGTTGTACTTTTATTCGGGAGGACCTCAGCCAAAACGTGACGATATAAGCTTTGCTGTTAAATGTGATGATTGTATTTTAAAAATTTCACGAAAGAAAAAATTAAAAATTGTAGTCAAATTTTGCAAAAAGTGTACTAATATTTTTTGCACTGTAGCAAAAGGCAAAAACGCATTATATTTCTATTGAATCATGGAAAAAAATTATTACGATCCTCAAACAGGGTATACGGGGGTCGAACCTCTGAGAGCACGTGTGAAATTGCCAAAAAAGGAGGTGATAAATTGGCTCAGAAACCCAACCAACCTACACTTTACATAAACCGGCGAGAAGAAATTATGTGCGCAATAAAGTTATAGTGTCCAGGATAGATGAGCAATGGGCTATCGATTTAGTCGATTTGCAATCACTGAAAAAGCATAATGACGGTTATGTTTTTCTCTTAAACTGTATAGACGTGTTTAGCAAGTATGCATGGAGTATACCCGTAAAAAATAAAAGCGCAGCATCGATTCTCAATGCTTTCAAACTCATTTTAGATAAAGGTCGAAAACCAGAAAAGGTGCAAAGTGACGCAGGCACAGAATTTTTAAATAAACAATTTCAAGCCTTTTTGAAAGAAAATGATATTGATTTCTTCACAACAAACAGTGAGCTTAAGGCATGCGTAGTCGAGCGTTTTAACCGCACTTTGAAGGAGCGCATGTGGCATTATTTTACGAAACATAACACATATAGGTACATTAATATTTTAGATGATTTGATTGAAGGTTACAATAATACAAAACATCGTACGATAGGCATCAAACCGGCCAATGTTAATATTAACAACGAGTCTCAAATTTTACAAAAAGTATTCAAAATTGACAATAAAAACGTAATTTTTAAATTTAGTGTAGGAGATAAAGTTCGCATAAGTAAGGTTAAGAGAACTTTTGAAAAGGGCTACGAGCCCAATTGGAGTGAAGAAACGTTCGTAATAGATAAAAAACTTAAACGCAATCCCCCGTTTACACACTAAAGGATCAGATGGGTGAGAAATTAGAAGGCGTATTCTACGAACCAGAACTACAAAAAGTAAACATTATCGATGAAGTTTACGTAATAGAAAAAGTTTTAAACACTCGCAAAAAAGGGAGAAAAACGGAATATTTAGTTAAATGGCGCGGTTTTCCTGAAAAATTTAACAGTTGGGTTAATAATCTGATAAAATTATGAGTCTATATAAGAAACCTCTGATAAAAAGCATGCATCGTTTAAAAATGGATTCTACAAACAAGACTATCAAACCCCCAATTCAGCTGTGCTCCCGCAACCTGCCTAGGCCAATGTATGCACTAACGATCGAACTTTGTTATTTTTGCCAAAAAATTTGCGAAGAACAAGACTGTTTTAGAACAGATTCGGGTAACTTATTTTTTTCGATACCGATGTGTCCAAAATGTTTGGAATACAATAAGGCGAGACAAGAGGCGGGGATTGCAGTTCTTGAGAGACACTTGGAAGAAAGAAAAAATATGGCTTCACGACGGGAAGAAAGCTTGCTAAAAATAGCATCAGAATAGAGCTGGAGTCTATATAAGGGATTGAAAATTTAAAAAAGCATCATTCTTAAAAATTTTAACTTACTGTGCGGTCGAAAATGTCTTCTGGTCAGCAAGTATTTGTTACTTTTTGTTCCGAGCTGGCTCGCATTTTTTTGTTGTTTCCATACAACGATTACCAGCTTGCTCGGGTTGCAACGTATTTTGGAACCGTTTCTCTGATGCCTACAAGGATCAGTGGAAAGCGGGTGCTGCAGATTACAACATGCAGCGCGAGTTGACAGGAAAAAACAAACGGCGCGGCTTCTGGCATTTTGCTATTGCCTTAGAGCGGCAAATGGCCCGTTTCGAAACATCTTTCTTTGTCGAAATGTGGCAACATATTCGGCCAGAACGTCGCGTTGTTTGGACCCTGTCAACCGAAAATACTGTTGATACGCAAATTGAGCGTATCATGAGCAATATAGAAAACCTCAATTTGTAAAAAATGTACATTCGCCTGGAAAAAAATCGAAAAAAAATTTTTTTGGCCTGCGCTGAAGCTCCGGGTCCTCGTCCCGCAGGCTGGGCAGCTGCATAAGCAGCTGGCAGAGAGAGCTTCATCTATATTAGAAAAAAGCACAATTCATACACGTAATGAAAATGGATCTCCGATTTAAACACCCCTTTACTTGTATTGTAGCCGGCCCCACAAAGGCTGGAAAATCAACTTTTGTAAAACAGCTTGTAAAAAATGCAAATAATTTTATTCATCCACCTCCGAAATTCATATGGTGGTTTTTCGCAGAAGATCAGAGTTTGCATAAAGAGATAGAAACCAGCGTAATTTTCATGAAAGGTCCCCCTGATTTAAGTCTAGTTAGGCAGCATAGCAGTGAACCACAATTAATTATAATAGATGATCTTATGCAAGAAGCAAAAAATGATACATTATTTACACGTGGTTGTCATCATTGGAATATTTCTGTAATAAATATCGTTCAAAACATATTTTTTAAAGGTTTGAGAACATGTCGCATAAACACGGAATATTTAGTTTTAATGAAGAATCCGTCTGATCGGCTCCAGGTACAAACACTAGCCCGTCAGCTTTACCCTCATAATCCCAAGTTTTTTCTGGAAGCCTTTAATGATGCTACAAAAGAAGCGTTTTCTTTCCTTTTGGTCGACTTGACACAATCTACACCTGAAAATTTACGTCTCCGCGCTAAAATTTTTCGACAAATCCTGTTGTTTACACCGAAAAAGTATAAAAGAACTTAAACATATTTTAGGTCAAAATAAAAAATGGCTCCAAAACGTTTACAAAAACACATTAGTTACATCGACGTGTTGTCTAAGGCAAAACCTAAACAACGTAAGGCAATATTAGAACATGCCGAAAATGACCTAATTTTATGCTTATGCGAATGCATACTCAACGTATTAAATGGAAATGTCCCTTTAAAACCGGTCGAGTTCGAAAAATTGAGTAAATTCAAGACACAGCTGCGCAACCTATCTGCCTCAAATATATCAGTTAAAAAGAAAAAGGACATATTGGTACAAAAGGGTGGTTTCCTTCCTGCCTTACTTGCGCCTATATTAGGAATAGCAGGGCAGCTTTTAGCAGATGCAATTATTAAATGATGATTCATACAAACAAAATGATTCTAGTCCCCCACGAGCTTGCTCGGGGAGAAAATGAAAGCACTACCAAGTACATGTCAAATCTAGATCGTGAAATGATGAATATTTTAAACGATAATTCGTTACCTATGGACGCTAAAATTTTACAATATAATCAAATTTTGCGTAGGTATCAAACAGCTAAGCAGGATCTTGAAAAACCGTTACAGCTCGAAATTAAGGAAGAGAGAGCAGCAGACGCTAAATTTTTGCATACAGCCAAGCAAGAAATGAAAGAACCTATAAAGACAGATGTTGTAGAAGAAGCAGTTTTTAGCACAGTACCCCGAAAATGGCAGAAACAAGCCTCACTATTACTTAAATATGCTCGGAAAAGCCCACACATAAAATGGGCAGACAAAGGAGAAATGATTATTGATGGTAATAAAATTGCAGGATCGAACATTGTTGATTTAGTTTCCGATTTTTCACGTATTCGAAAATCTGAACCACCTATCGGTGCTGAAATTTTTCTCCAAAAATTAATCGATGAAAATATTCCAAAAGAATCTATTGTAAATAAAAGTCGATTGAATTTATTGCAAAACCAAGTTTATGCATCGCCATCTCAGTCATTTTCTACGCCATCGTCAGAAGAGAAAAAGCCATTGAAATACTGGATAAATCTATAAAAGAAATTTAAAGCATAATTAAACACTAAAAAGAATTTTACAAAAAATGAGACAACAATTCAATCCAGATAATTTTAACGCTTGGTTAGACTACTATACCAACCAGGCTTCCCAGGTCGGATACGGTATGGTGGGGTTCAAGGGAATGCCGTACCAAAGAGGGGCTGGACTTGGTAGCTTTTTCCGTTCACTTTTTCGGATGGCTATACCTATTTTTAAATCAGCAGCATCTAGTGTGGGAAAACAAGCTCTATCTACGGGTGCACATATTGCCGCAGATGTACTCGATGGCCGTAATATTGTTCAATCGATGCAGGCACACGGAAAAGAAGGCGCAGCTAATTTGCTGAAACAAGCTAGTGACAAATTACAACGGCAAACGGGGCGAGGTTTGGGCACCCGACCCAAGCCTATAAAAGAACTTCGTGTTGACGTATTTTCAACTAAAAAACGAAGTAAAAAGAAATAATGTCTTTAATCGATTCATTCTCAGTCGCTAGTACAAAAAGCGAACTTGATTTTTTCACTGTACCGCCTACCCAGGTAGCCATAAAACGAGGGTATTGGGATGAGATAAATCTGACCAACCCTGTTACTGATGAGGGCCCGTACGAATTTCATATTCCTCCAGATCCCCATTTCTTACAGCTAAATAAAAATTATATTTACATGCAAATTTCTATATCTAAAGGAACGCCTCAGGCTGATGGCACAGCGCCTGATGTAGGCCCTATCAATCTGATCGCCAAAACTCTATTTCGTCAGGTCAAACTTTTTTTAAATAATAAGCTCGTACATGACAGCGGAGATAAATATGCATACCGAGCATTTTTAGAGACTGAACTAAATTATGGGTGGGATGCTAAAAATTCGCACTTGCAATCTGCTTTGTACATAGTAGATAGTCCGGGTTATAATGACACAGAAAACAATTATGGATTGAGAAAACGCATAGAATTTTTTGCGGATAAGACTATAGTTGAATTAAGTGCGCCACTACACATTGATTTATTTTTACAAGACAGGTTTTTACTAAATTATACTGACGTCAGGCTTGAATTAAACAGAAATCCTGACGCGTTTGTTTTGCAAAGTTTTAAGGGTGCCGAAAATGCGCATTTAAGTATTCAACAAATGAAGTTTTGCGTACGAAAGGCAGAAATTTTAGAAAGCACAGGGCTAGCTATCGAAAGAGTACTTGCATCAAACACTATTAAATACCCCGTGCGCAGAGTTACGATGATGAATATACATATACCTAGCACTTGTCAATCTACTCCCCTTAACACCTTATTTTCAGGGCAGCTTCCTAGACGCATTATTTTTGGATGTGTGGATGCAGATGCGTATAGGGGAAATATAAAAAAATCTCCTTTCAATTTTAAATCATACAGTATAAACGATGCAAAAGTAATTTGTGGGGGCGTTACCTTCCCCTCTCACCCATTCAGGCTAGACTTTAAAAATAACAAGTACCTTAGAGCTTTTGATCAATTATTCGAAACACTTGATATTAGTCGGGACAATAAAGGGAACGGTGTGACAAGAGAAGGGTTCAAAAACGGTCAGTGTCTGTTTGCATTTGATTTGACTCCAGACGAAGATGACGGCGGACATTGGGATTTAATTAGGGAAGGTACAACTAGCATTGAAATATCATTTGCCGAAAAAATTCCCGATACGGGCCTTGAAGTGATTGTTTATGCCGAGTTTGATAATTTAGTAATGCTAGATAAGAACAGAAATGTTATGTATGATTATAATGCTTAAACATGAATACCTTTCAACTAAATAGTGTATTAAAAGGCGACCAAGCGGTCGGTCAAAATTTCCTTGGTGTTTTCCCGAGCGATAAATTACCACCCATTTTTAGCAAGCCTGCTGCATTGGTAATGAATATGGACCCTAGTACCCAACCTGGTTCGCATTGGACGTGCATGTATTTTGACGCGCATGACTCATGCGACTATTTCGACAGCTACGGCTTAGCGCCTGATAATCATACACAAAATTATATTCTACAGTATGCTACAAAAATTAAGCATAATAAAAAATGCGTGCAGCAGCCACTAACGTCTACGTGCGGCCAAATGTGTGTTTATTTTTTAATTTGGAGGTGCAGAGGGGTGCCCATGAAACTAATTTTAAAAAGTTTAGATAAAAGTTATGCGGACGAATTTGTAACGGGTTTTGTAAATAGTCTATTTAAGATAAACACCTCAGTCATAGATGAAGATTTTATCATAAACCAAATTTGTCAAAAATGGATCAATTTTACATAACTTTGCCTAGCAACACGATAAGCGATAGGCAAAATACGCCTTCAAAGTTTATTGTACATTTACCGCAAAAATTAAAATTAATCGGTGATTGGGAGTGTGGTCTCTCGGAATTTATTTACCCCCATAATTGGCAAACAATAAGAAAACACGAAACGGAAATTAAAGTTATAGATGCAGATGGTATTGAATATAAACTTCAAATGCAGGAAGGATGCTACGACTCCATCCAGGAATTTATAGAGGCTTTGAAATTTTGTATAGAAAAAGTAGAAGGAGTAGAATTCAATTATTACACTTCAATAAAACGGGTTTCTGTAATGATACTCGAACGCTTTGTGAAATCAGTGAAACTGTCCGAAAGAATAGCACATATTTTAGGATTTAAAGAAACACTACTAAAAGATACAGGATGGTCGGATAAGGAGCCGGACTTGGTGGGGGGTGGTCTTGAAACCTTGTACGTCTATGCAAATATTTTAGAACCCCAGATCGTAGGAGACGTTTCAGCCCCTCTTTTGCGCATCATAAACGTGGAAGGAACATACCCTAACATCATTGACAGAATCTATGATTTTCCTCACTACATACCCGTCCTCGTAAAAGATATTTCTAGCATAGAAATAAACATAAAAGACGATTTGGATCTATTAATACCGTTTATTTCTGGAAAAGTGATTGTCAAGTTGCATTTTCGAAAGATTAAACCTTCATATTTTTAGATATAAATAGTCGTGTCTATTAAAAATTCATCATTCTCAATCATGGTTACGATTCGAAATGTTGTTTCTACAGCTCGAGTCTCTTCAAAGCTTTTAAATTTGTATAAAATTAAGAGAACTTGCGATGGAGTGGAATTTGACCACAAAAGATTCAATGCGGCAATAATTCGAATAAACGAACCAAAAGCAACGGGTCTATTGTTCAGTTCGGGAAAATTAGTATGCATTGGTGCTAAAAGCGTTGAACAAAATAAAATTGCGAACGAAAAAATTTGCAAAATGTTGGAGAAAAGTGAATACGAGCTAAAACTGGCTGAACATAAAATTCACAATATTGTGGGTTCGGGAAATTTAGGCGCAAATATAAAT
The DNA here is from genome assembly GCA_036768485.1 of Mermis nigrescens. NCBI lineage: Eukaryota > Metazoa > Nematoda > Enoplea > Mermithida > Mermithidae > Mermis > Mermis nigrescens. The sequence continues at coordinate 78,606 of JAVLUZ010000295.1, forward strand.
TTACGCGCTCTTGCTCAAGCGCACAGAAAATTTGTTGAATACGAACAAGAATTATTCCCCGGTTTGAAAATACGATTTCCGGATGGCCCACCCTCTGCCCTTATTTTTACGACGGGAAAAATTGTTATAACAGGCGCAAGAAATGAAGCACAACTGAAACGATTTCAAAAACGCGTAACGTGTTTGACTGATGCATTCAAACTAGTTTGAGCACACACTAACAGGGCATCAAGTGACAGTGCACACCTTGCTACAAATCGAAACTGATAGTGGCAGGACGCACGCGCCTTAGGCATCGCTGGAGGGTAGAAAGGAAATTCGGCGCTTTGTGCCATGCTTTAAATAGAACATCCGAAATTCGGCGGTTCGCGTCTGTGCTTGGATGTGCAGTGAGCTGATGATCTGAACTAAAAATTATAATGGGCCGTGAACGGGGATGCTGCTCGCTACTTATGCAAATTAAATTAATTGGTTCCGCCCGTCCAGGATAACCGACTGTGCATTAAAAGTTCGGCGATTCGCGCCAAAGCAAGAAAGCTATGATTTCGTCCTGGGTGACCGACCAGTGCAAAAATAGAAGGCTCGAGTTCGGCAATTCGCGCTCATAGTTTAACATGTAGCATGCTCTAATGTGTAGTAGTATGGTCCGAAAATTCGGCGATTCAAGCGGCTGAGTGCACGTGTACTAAGAGCGTGCGTAGTCCAAATGAAGTCTCTATGCTTAAGCATGTGCTATGCTTAAGCATTGTAGAGCTGAAGGGGCATGGAGTACTACTATTGTTTTAACGCTATTTCAGTACTTATGCTGGTCTTCGAGATTATTTTTGCTCAAAAACGCTCTGTTTTTGACCCCCATCCGACCGGCTGACCCCCTCCCACATCGGCCATGCTGTGTCATCTATGGTCATGACCTCCTTAGAATCCGGCGGACCCCCGAAAATCGCTAGACCCTCAGGATTAAATTTTTGCTGCTATTTTTCGCAACTTCGCTCCATCGGACCCTCCCTCCGCTGGATTTCGTTTTTACCCATACGTGGTCAGTAGTCATTCTGGAGGAGGGCGTCGAGCCGATCAAATTTTCCGAGATCACGTATATGTTCCATATCAAAATTTTGGTTGCTGCCCACGTGTGGATGTGACTGATATACATATGTACGAGTACATAAAAATTGGACGGCAGGATTTTTAGCCTATGTGCCTTTTTTAGCATACTTTTAATATTTGACGAACTATTCTGACGCCGAATTCGTTTAAGATTCACATATTCAAATTGGAGTAAATATTCACGAAGTTTTAGCAAGAAAGAGTCTACTAATTTGCGCAATGAATTCAGGGGTCGTTTCAATATCAGCATTACCTAAACACGATATTTATTAAATTTGCATTTCTTCCAAAGTGTGGCACTTGTAAAAATAACTTTCATTGTAGTCCATCCACTTTACTAGGCTAAATTAAGCTTGTTTGACATGAAGGGAAGGAACGGAAGCGCTAAAAATTATAAAATAGCTGAAATTGGAAAGAATACGATTATGTCTTTTGAAATAATAGACATAGAAAAGAGCAAGCGCATGGGGTGATCCTAAAACTTATTCCGAATATTACGATAATTACTTGCTAGATTAACTGATACATTAATTTATTTTCAAATTAGAGTTACCATTTTTTCTTATTTTTTAGCGTTAATAAGACGAGTTTGGTGATTCTCATCCCATTGCACGCGGCGTCCGTTTTTCTCACGAGTTTTGCGCTCTTTTTTCAAAGAATTCCATACTTTCCGTTTGCCATCGGCGTCAACATAGCCCTCGGATGGAACGTATTGTTCTGGCACACGGCTATCAATAGCAAATTAGAACAGATTATAAAGCGATTCAAATTATTCTAAGTGAAATTTAAATTAAATTAAAATGAGTCACATTCAAGTTCAAATTGTTTGCAGTCAAGTTTCGATTCGAACTAAATTTAAATTAATTTCTGAATTGCCGTTATTTAACGGCACACTGTAAGAATTAAAAGTTTTTCACTTTTTACACAAATCGCTATTTATTATTACGTCGTACGTTGTTCCAATGTAAGGTAGATAGATAAAGTACAACAATGGAAATACATATCAATGCAAACATGTAGACACATACACACAATGCTTGTAAATAACAATTATGATTTATTATTGTTAATAATTTTTATTATTTTTTGTTTATTATTTTGAATTAATTTTTTTATTATCAATATAATCATTACTAATATTAATATCATTATTAATATTAATGTTATTTTGAATATTAATATTAATATTATTATTATTATTAATATTAATAATCTTAATATTTATTAATATATTTTTATGATTATATTTTTATCAGTATGATTGAAATCTTGATTATCTGCATGCACTTATATAATGATTTTGTTAGAATACGAGAAAATGTTAATTATTCGGAGATCAGGTTGATTAGTACTCAAGTAGATTACAAGATTATCCATGAATAATTAGTATAATTTTTGGTTCTGTATTTCGCCTAACTTACTTCAATTTAATTTTTAAACCGTCGACATTTAGTCGGCCTTCGATGACCATTATATTGACTTCCAGGAAGAAACTTTAAATTTTTTTCAAATTAAAAAATGGCTTAAAATATCAGTCATTCTCAACGTATTTATATGTAACCTGTGAACAGTGCATAATTCCTATCTATTTTTATTTGTAATCTTTTTTATTTCAAAAATCTTTACTAAAATTCAGATTTACATACTTAATTTCCTACATATGCCACTTACGTTAACTTTAGGTTCATTGGGATTATAAGCCGGAGCACAAAATGGCCAGTCTTAGAGATATGACCGTAATAGGAGGCTAACTCAAATATCAGGCTTTTTAGAGTTTCCACTAGTCTCAAGAAAGTGCTTTAATGTCAAAATAGCATGAAAACTGTTGTAGTAGACTTCTCTACTAGGGCTCACATGCATAAACGCACAGCATGCACAATTTATGGTAGCCAGAGAAATGTTTTTCGTCTAAAGTGACAACAAAAGCTCTAGTAAATGCTAAAATAGCGCAAAAACTATGTAATTCACAGATTCTCTCATTTTCCTTCTTTAAAGAGACCATCATATAAGCAATTTATGATATTTCATCAGAGAATTATGAAATATCGATGCTTTTAGCAACAATAGGCTTAATAAATAAAAGAGTGAAAATGATATTTTTAAAAAATTCAAAAAATCTTTATCAGCGAACTGTTCAACTTTAAGCCATATTTGCATTATTGCTACGTACATGAGCACTGCGAATTCATTATTAGCTCGTAAAAGCTACAAATTTTATGTAATTTCTGTCCGGCTGATATGATAGGTTGGCATATATCAGAAATTGAGACAGGAATACATAATTTGTAGCTCTTACAAATAAATAATTTTGAAAGCTTAAGAGACCATCGAAATAGAGTCAAATCTCATCATGGTTTTCTTGAGAAATCAGCATTTTCGCTTATGCAAAGTATGTGACTTACTTGTGCCTAAATTTTGAGGTGATACACAAAATTAGGTACTGATCTATCTTTTGTAAAGAAACCCGCCTAAAGCGCAGTCTAAAGTGTAAAGGTTAGTGTCAGCATGCATTGTCTTCGTCCAGTCAATTTTAACGATTAGTGACTTATTTAAGCCCGCAGGACCGCCAAAGTGGTACCTTAATATTAGGAAGCCCGTTTTCTCACTTTTTAAGTCTGTTTTTAGTATAATGTAATGCAAGTTAAACAAGGCCTAAATGGTTCATCCGTAATCTCCTCGATAAAAAGCTGAGCATAATCTTTTTTATATGATTGTTAAGGCTTCTCAGAAGTGCGGTCCTACTAATTTTTTAAATTACGTCACCAGTAATGCTAATCATAGCGCGATAGCGCTGCCTACAATATGCTTGGCACTTTTTTATAATATGTTTGTCACAGCGAGTGCGAATTTTATGACCACTACCCTACAGCAACACAGGGACACTTCTGAATTGTGCAATGATTTAAAACATAGATAATAAAAAAGTCGATGGTGCTTTTTTCTTTTTTAGCACTCAATACCGAGTTTGTAATGAGCGTGTAATGCTTTGGCGTAACTATATAACATATAGCGAATTTTGATGGTTTTTCCGCAGCAGGTACACATCTCTGTGAATGCCTTATACAATTAAATAGTATTACGCTTATGAGTCTGGACATGATCTCCAGTCTAAAAATGTACCAGGAGTCAAACGTGATACACCAGTTGGGCGCGTTTGTTTACACTCAACAGTGGTGTAAAGTGATTTACATCTAATATTTATTTGTCTTCAGGTAATTTTTCATAAATGTTGATCGTAATTAGAAATACGAATCGGACTAAAATCTGCTTTACACTCGAGGTTGTGTAAAGTTTATACTAAAAAGAAATTTTTCCTATAGATTATTGTGGACGGCTAATTTTTTCAAAATGTTCTCCTTGACATCAAAATTATTAATCAGGCACTAAAATTATGAAATATCTGTTGGCTGTTGAGATTTGTTGGAGCGAAGTAGCAATTACACACATGTGTAATGCCACACATGTTGTACAATGTATTATTTAAAACACATGGAGGTATGTATATTTTAATGTCAAGTACCTATTAAAAAGTAGCGTAGGCACGGAATGTCATATATGCAGGTAACGCTATGTGTATTTCTATGTACATATATGCAAGTACATACAGAGGCGTGGCCAGGATTTTTGTTCGGGGTTGTGGGCGTACACACAATTTTTTAAGACTACTTTTGCATTGAATGGCAGTATCGTTATGTACAACAAAACTAAGTTTTTCGACATTCAATTGTGTAGCCTAGCTAATGTATGGGTTTCTGATGATAAAAAATACAAAAAGTGTAAAACGGCGCGAAGCGCTGAAAAATTTTGAAACTTTTACCATTTTCACGTTGAATTTACGGCCTATTTATCGACAAACAATACGGAAATCATAAGTGGCGTAAAGCAACAAGAAATTTAGTAATTTTTCTACCCCTATAACATTTTGTATCTCTGTGGATACTATTAGTCTAATAGTAAAGAAAATTATCAAATTTCTGCAAAACAACTTTGACAGTTCAAACTTACAAAAAATTGCTAATTAGTATTTAGTATGAAGATATTTTAACTGATTCAGGCTGTTGAACGCAATGCTGGACCTTTACAAAATGAAAGAACAGTAACTGGCAGCGCTATGCGCCGGAAAATTTTGATCGCGCTATATACTCAATTTATACCGCTTAAATCATACAGAACAGACAAATTAATTCCTTGTACATGTGCAACAGGATTTTACGGCTGGGGAATCTGGGGTGGCGCGCTCAAGCGTCCCCTTCCCCTCAGCGGGGTCCGAGTTCCGGAAAATTAAGCAAAAAAGCAGCTTTTGTTATATAATAACGTTAAAAATTTCGCAAAATCGGCTTAATCTCGGTTCAAAATTGAGCTCAAAAACACTTAAAATTGATTTCCTCCTACATTGCGCAAAACTTCTGAGCTAAATTTCGTCATTTGTGATTTTTGAAAAGTACCATACATCGACAGGGAAACCATCCGAATGGTCAAAAGTAGACTCTAGAGTTGATTTCCGAGCGCGGAAAAGAAGCCGGAAGTCTCTTGCTAAATTAGTGAGAATACAATTTAGTTTCTGAACTACATTTTAGGCACTTGGAGTCTAGTTAGTACAAAAGATTTTCTCAAAATTTTGCTAAAATCAGTCAATTATGGGTAAATCTGGGGTGCTGATCACGAATATGTTAGTAGTTTATCATGAAAACGATTATTTCGAGTTCCAGAAAAATTTTTATTTGTAAATCATGAAAGTATGGGAAAATAATGCCGCTGATCACGAAAATAAGGGTAAAATGAATCCTTGGATTGTTGCTACTAATGTCTTAGGCTTAGGCTGAGTTAAGTGCATTCACATAGATGCCAGCGCATGGGCTAAGCCGCAATAAATGGAGCAAAATTGTGGAGCCTTAGGCTTAGCCGATGTCTGTACCAATCTGAATCCGCAAGCAATTGCTGTCGCCACAGATTGACAGATGGTTAGCACGTAAATGGTCTATTAACAACCCGTTAACTTCTTCAAATATTAGGTCCTTGGTGTATTAGATAATGTGTCTGTCTATGACATGAGAGGTCTCAGGTTCGATCCCTGCTGAAAGGAACTTTCTAGAAACTTGTTTCCGCGGCAATATTTGGGTTTCTACTGCCGCTTCTGATGGTATGATACCAAAAAATCGCTGTTTAAAGGAGTTTCGAAAAATCAAAAATAACGAAATTATCCCAACTTCTGAGCTGAAATGCGTTTTTCGACCTCTGCTACGTCCATAGCACAGCAATGGGTCGCTGCCAATACAACATAGAAAGATGTATCAATGAAAATTTTGTTCTTACCGTTTTCAGGCCCATTTGTGGCCTCCTATTAAACAAGATTAAGTTCAGAAAACAGAAAATGCGCAAAAGCAAGATAATTTGGCCATTCATTTTATTTAAAATAGGAATAGCTGTCATTGTAAAGAAAGACAAACGAAGCAGAAAATAGACAAATTGGTGCGCAATCATTTTCGCACTTTTACTATTACGCTTAACAAGCATGCGCAATTTCATTAAACGAACATCAGTAAAGTGGTGTGAAATGCTTAATTATTTTAGCCGATCTATATATATATAACAATAAATAATAACGACACGGTGGAAAGCGCCAGAAAGTTCTGACGTTTTTGCCTTTTTAAAGTCAAAAAGGAGGGGAAGGGGACTAGGGAAAAGTTACCTTTGCATGCCTGTGAAAGTTGTAAGAATCTACTAAAAATTAGACATCCGCTAATAACGCAAAAAACAAAGTACATACTGCGGCCTACAGAAGGGATTTGCACTTGCGACGTAGAAATAAAAAAACAACAGCTTATTCATAGAAAAGAAGTGATCATTAATTAAGAAGCGAGATGTGCATTATTCCACTAGCTGGTAGGCACTGATATGGGGCAGCAATTAACAAGATGGTGTCCTTGTCATAATTCATTTTTAAAGCCATCGGATAATCAAGTAAATATTGGTTATATGTTTTTTGTTACAACTTTCACAGGCATGCATAGGTATCTTTTCCCTAGTCCCCTTGTCATTAACGATGCGCAATTCCAAATATGTTAGTCTTTTTTTGTTCCATCGGAGCATTATTCAATGCTTGTACAATGCTTTAAATTAGCAAGATTTGAGTAAAACAGTTTAGCAAACATATACGCAAAATGCCAAAATAATGACAGCAGTCCAACAATGTTGAAACGAAGTTAGTTCTGAACAAAAGCATTATCGTTTTTTAAACAAGACAAGCCTACGTTATTTAAACAGATACAAAATTTTCAGCCTTAACTTTACCTAACTACTGATTGTTAGGAAGACTGACACTCAGATTCACAATCCTGACGTTACGGAGAACGTTTTGAAAAATAAGCTTCTGCAGGCCCTAGAACTAAAGTTAATTTTCGTGTATACTTGGAACAACTACTGGGTGTAAGAAAGCTTACAGTCAGATTCGTAATCCTCACGTTACGGATATAATTTGATATAAAATTCACGTTAACCCTCTCTGAGTAAGGAAAATTTTCAGTGTAAACTTTTCATTTCTGCAAAAATTTAATAGTATAAAGTTTAAGTACTGTGCGCAGAGAAAACTAACGCTTAGATTCGTAAATCTGACGTTAAATACAATATTTTGGAAATAAATAAAGCTTACGCAATAATCTGCGACTAAAGTTAGTTCTCAGCGTCTTTACACAACTACGGAGCGCAGAGAAAAGACAGTCAGATATGTAATCCTGACTTTAAGGGACATACTTTTAAAAATTTTCGTTTTGCAATGCTCTGGAAGTAAAATGAATTTGTGGTGTAAACTTTACAAATAAATAGTGAATGAATAGTGTAAACTTTACACAACTACTGCGTGTAGAGAAAACTAACAGTCAGATTTGTAACTCTGCTCTTACATAGGAAATTTTGAGAAAAATTAAGCTTTCCCCATGCTCTAGTACTAAAATTGACTTTCAGTGTAAACTATACACAACCGACGAGTGTAAAGAATATTTTAGTCGGATTTGTAATTCTGATATCGCGATGGAGATTTATGAATAAAATAACTCGCCACAGTCGCCTGACGACAGATAAATGTTAGATGCAAACCAAATCACACCACCATTTAGTGTAAACAAATACGCCCAACTGACGTATGACGTTCAACTCCCGGTACATTTTAAGACTTATTGGTGTAAATAAGAACGATTTGCTGCGACATGTACTCTTGGAGTACTTTATTTTTGTTGCATTCGAATTTTCCTGACTTCTAAACGGTGAAATTGGCGAACAAAAAAGGGGCAAAAACGTATTTTTCTACCATTGACTGCATTGTAAGCTTTAAAAATCTGAACCTAACTACCCCATTGAGTTTATAGAAATTCGGTTGATGCCGGTTTGTAGCTTTTGAATCGTAGTTCGTTTGCGTATGAAAAACTTCTGCTCCACATCCTTTTTGAGATATTCACCGATCAGAAAAGAGCAGAAAATGTGTTTTTCCGTTTAATGTTACACACCTAATTTCGAACTTTACACCTCCAGAAGTAGTTCAATATTAATTTTTGTTAAATGCAGTTTGCTGCAACGTGTAGCCCTGTAAACGTCTTTATCTTTATTCTATTCAACTTGTCGCGATTTATAACTGGAGAAATTGACAGAAAAATCTGAGACAAAACCTGTTTTTTACACCATCCAAAAGATTGTAAACTCTTAACTCCTGTATCTAACTTTGAATTGAGTGTAAAAAAAGTTTGCTGGTAAACCAAAAGTAGCCTTTAGGTCGTAATATACTTTTATCGAAAAAATTTCTTTGGACTCGTAAGCGGAGTTATTGGCAGACAAACGGAGGCGAAAATGTGTTTTTTTACCCTCGGATTCTTTACACTCTTTACACTGCCCTTCTGACCATATATCACTTTTTAAAAGATATAAAGAGTTAGTAAGGTTACTCAATTGTCTACAATTTAAATAAGTTGACTAAACAGAATGGAAAACTGAGTTAGATAAGTAGAGCATCCAACCAAAATTTTAAAAAGCTATATGTTATAACGTTACACAAAGCTTTACACGCTGCTTATGAGCTCTTTACAAGCTAGGAATTGAGTGTAAAGAAGAATGAAAAATACGCGTGCCAGAAATTTTTTTAATGTTGAACTTTGAAAAAACCGCACCCCCCAGATGCATCCCGTTATAGCTGTAGGGGGCTCTATGTTGGGGGTACCCAACACAAAAATTCGCCATTTCTGGAAATGCGTTGAAATGATTCACATAGATGTCCTACACTGTCATCAGTTTGTTGGCAAAAATTCTCGAAACTGCAATAGTTGAAATCGATTTATGTTGGTATATTACATATTTGTGACCATAGGTGCACAGAATGGCCGATCTCGAGGATCAGCCGGTCTGTGAGTCATAAATTGAGCTCTTTGGGCTTCTAGAATGACATCTAAAACTCGTGTAAACGCTAAAATAGCGTTAACACTACCTTATTACACAGTTGCTGATCATTTTAAAGCACTTTTAAAGAAAATATTTAATTTTCGTCCATTTTTATCCTTGATTTTGCATCATTTTCCAGATAAAATTTCACATATTTCCATTTATAAGTTTAAGCCACCCAAACCCAGCCCCAGGTGCATGTCTGGTTGTGACCTACTACTGACACCTGCTGCCTACCGTTTATGTTGTTGGGAGGAGAATGTTTCAACTTCCACGCTAGAATGGCTTCTAAATACTGTAAAAAATATATAAACACACGCTAAAGCATAGCCGACCACTTCGGCTCGTGCCGTTTTAATTCGTACGCTCGATTTAAATTGCTGCTTATTTTTAGCCGTATTTGGTTGGCATTTACTAATACAGCGTTGGCTTTGATGACGTTCTACTGGACACGTTAACATATAGTTTTTTAAATTTTGGTAGTACGCCCGACTAATCTATTTCAGTTTTACAGTCTGTTTAGTCTGGTTTTTCAAATTCTAGACAATTGAGTAAGCTCAAAACTTCTTTTTTATTTTCTAAAAGTGACTTATTTCCAGAGTTACCGTGTAAAAGGTGTAAAGAATCTAAGGGTGAAAAAACACATTTTGGCCTCTTTTTGTGTCTGCTAAAACTCCGGTCGTGGGTCAGAAGATATTTTTCCGATAGAAATGTACATCGACCCATGGGCTATTTTCGGGTTACCAGCAAACTTTTTATTACCCTAATACGGAGGTAAAGATCCAAGGGTTTAAAGTTTACAATCTAGTTGATGGTGTAAAAACAAAAAATTTTGATTCATATTTCGCCACCAACTTCTTCGATTATAAGTCGGGACAAGTTAATAAAATAGAAACAAAGCACGTTTTAAGGGCTACGCGTTGCAGCAAATTGAGTTTAAAAATTTAGTATTCAGTTACCGATGTAAGATTTCATAAGAACACTGAATTCGCATTACTACTTAAGTACTGTAATGTTTAATTTTTTACATACATTTTTAGTAGTATTTTTCATTTTTTGTATTTTTGTAGCTTAGCGTGGATTTTGATTCAATTTTGAAATTGTCGCATTTTTAGCTTCTCAGTCAAGCAGCACGCGCTATGTTTCGGAAGATTTCGTCGAAATCGATTTCGGCGCCCTGCGGCCGTCCGTTCGACCGCCGGCGCCCAAGGGCACGCCGCCCAGCGTCCGCTACGTCGAACGCTTCTTCCTACGCACACCGGAGGAACAACGGAAGGTACGAAGCTCACATGGGTTGGGGGTCTGGGTCAGACATGCACATGCGGCGTGAGTGGGGTGCCTAGACCCACCAGATGTGAAAAATTGGGAATTTTCTGCGGAAAATGAGGCAAAATGAATGCTAAAAATGATAAATATTGAAAATTTTCTTGTGAAAGTGTCTTATATTGACCAGAAACTGTAATAACGTTGTTTAAACACTATTTTAGCGCTTATACTACTCTCTCAGAACTGTATTTTGGTGCTATTTTTGTTTGCGATTCGGCCCCATCGGACGCCCCAAAATTTCGTTGCTGCCCATTTCTTGTACGAAGCACGTGGTCCCATAGTGGATGGGTGTTCGCGTTACCCCCATAAATTTCATTGACTGTGGCTAAGACCCGGTGCGAAGCGCTGGAAAATTAGCTAACTTTATGCGAAAAGACGTTTAGAAACTCGAATCGCTTCCTTATTTCCCGTCCTTTTACCATAGGTTGGCGGCACTAAAGTTCTGGGGGGTGCAAGATTTTTTCAAATGTGAAAAAATGGCCTTAAAAATAGTGGTATGGCGAAAAAACACCATTTTTCAAGGTTTCTGATCGAGCACTATCCATTGGCGTCAAAAAATTGGGGAAAGAAACAAAAAAAATATTCAAAAATCAAATTCTGGGGGCCGTATTATGATTTCTGGGGGGTATTTTGGTTTATTGGGGGTGCATACTCCCTCAAACCCCTCCCCTACGCCCAGGTATGCTTTTTACCCTTCGAGCATCTGTTTAAGGGAGAGCCTTTGCGGTAATCCCGGAACCACTAATATGCACAAAAAGTAAAAACTGAATAATTCGCTGCTGCTCTGATTAGCTAAAAACTGATATTCTTGCCATTCAAATTTACGTATTTCCTATCCGTTTGATGCTCGGAAATACAATTTTGACAATTCAACGAGTTTATTATAAGAATTTAATGAAATGAATTTCTTTTTTTCCAGTTTCACTCTATGCACAATAAGTCATTCATTTTATTAATAATATAACCCACTGTTGTAATTTACTTTAAGAGCGTAATATGCAAATATTTTAGGTGTTTAGTCCGTTTCGCTAATTATGGGATGGAAAAATTGAGAACTGTCCTCATTAGCTATTTTTGTCTTTTTTTGTCGTAGATTCTTGAAAGAAATACATTATTTTTAAATTATTTAGTTGTTGGTTTATCATTCGAATTAATCTACGGGCTAGATAAATTATTCGGTCAATCTGAATAAATAAATGAAAAAAGAAATGATAGAAAAATTAGAGAATAATTGACTACTTAATTAATCAATTAACCCAAATACTTGCGAAAAATTCAAGGTAATTGCATGACAAGCGCTCCACCAATGCTCTGATCTGATATAAATTTCGGTCAATTCAAATAAATAAATTTTGGAAAAATAAAAAAATCAAAATAAATAAATAATTGAACTTTTAATCAGTCAATTCACCTGGTTTGTTGGACAAACTTCGCAAGCAATTGTAGGATAATCGCTCCAATTCTATGAATTGAAGGGCTCAAAAAATTATTCGGTAAATTTGAATGAATAAATAAAAATAAATAAATTTCGGAAAAATAAATAAATAATTGAAAACCAGTTAATTAATTCAAACGATTGAAAAAAATAGAAATCAATTATGTAGGATATGCGCCCAAATTCCCCGACTTAAGGGATGAAAAAATTATTCGGTAAATTTTAGTGAATAAATTCCAGATGATTCAAAAAATAAATTGAAATCAATCTCAGGATAAGCGCTCCAATTCTCTGTCATCTCAATACGTTTTGATGGATTGCGCGAGTGTGTTGTCGGAAAACGAGGACGATCTTGGGTCGTTGTCCAATTATTGCACGACCACTCGGCCACCAGAACAGCCGAATTTAAAATCGACCGAAATTGAGTCTAGGAGATCAGGCGTATCCAACGATCAGGATGATTATGTATTCAGGTTAGGCGAAACAAAAATAGAATAAAAATGAAAATATAAATAGCTTCCATTTTTGTAGGTCGAAATATGTAAATTTCGTAGTTTTCGCTCCATTTTTCTTACCTTTGTAACTTATTACACTGTTTTTTAAGTATTCGCTCTAATATCGTTGCAAACGCGCGAGCCGGGCTTACGTGGGCAGCTGCCAAATTGTGAAAAATCTGCAAAAATCCCTAAAAGTAGGCAAAAATTCAAGTCTCGGGATCTATGGATTTTGGGGAGGTCCGCCGGATTCTTGGGAGGGCGGCCAAGACCTCCAAACCATTCCCTCTCCCACAACCACGTGTTGAGCTAGGACGTCTGAAATCTAAATTTTTGACGTATTTCTCCATTAACGCACCCTGGATACAAAGTGTTGCCTCAACAGGGGCCTTGACGATTCGTGCGACAATATGTTTATCATTAACGTCGACGATAATGAATTATCGTCTTGTTGGCAGCAATTAAAATCGTCATGCGATGATTATTTATCCGAAATTTCGTCTGTCATACGAAATAACCGTCTCGCCCATAATAATCCTTCTCGTATCAGCTCAGTTATCTTTCTCTTCTGACCGATGAGAACGAAAACGACCTGTTGGCATTTTTTGAATTTCAAAATTCTGAAAATTTCGAAATCTTGAAATTTAAGAAAATGATATTCGTCTGCGATTTTCAAAATTTCCGGATTAAAGCACCAATTCGACTGATGTGACTTAAAGCTAACTTACATAACACGAGCTATAGCATAGCGAAAATGAAGTAGCGTTTTGTTTCACGTACGTACATTCAGCATTTATTCGATGACCATCCCCTTTATTTCTGCCTAAGTAAGCCGAAAATTTCGAAAATTCGAAAAAAGTTGAAAATTCTCAAAAGGGACATGCAGAAGAAATGGAAAAAACATATTTTTTCTGGGCGATTGATTTCGTGACGGGTTTCCTCCATATGTATATCCCACCTCTTCCTCAATAAAAATTTCGATTTTTTAAATGCATGGTAGTTTTTGGATCTATGGTTCCGAAATGCGATATATGACACACAGTTTGAAAACCCGCCCGACTCGTATTTTCGATACGGTATAGAATATGCTCAAGGGCTATTTCGTATAAATATGATTGGCTTCCAACAAATGTTAAAAAATATGGTTTTCAAAGAGCTTTTAGTCCAGATATCCGTCGCTTAATGAATGGTTGTTGATCTTGCGAAACATAGGCACGGGCACGTAGCTGTGGGGGAATGGGGGGTCCGGAACCCCCCCCCCAAATTCAGAAAAAAACGGAAAAATAGGTTTTTTCACACGTTATTTTGTGCTATTTCTGGCTTAGACTCCCCCACACGAATTGGTGTTGGTCCCCCCAATCGGAGGGCCAGCTACGTGCCTGCATAGGCAGCGCCTGAATTTTGAGGGCCTGAGGATGGTCCGACATCTTTGCAGAGCCAAAAATACCTAACATTGATTTTTGGGCACACATAAGCATATTCCGATCTTATTCATTGCGCATTATCTATTGGCGCCGAAAAATCGCGAAAAAAGTTTCAAAAATATTGTAAATATAATTCTGACAGGCTATTTGAATTAAGGGAGAGGTACTTTAAATTTCATGGTATCCAGGGCCGCCCTCTCACTTCTATGTGTGGTATGGACTGTGGACTTCCAGAAGGACAAAAATATGAATTTACAAGCTAGCAAAACCTTATTTGTGAAAGTGGTGCGCTAGTTGGGAATTCGTGCAAATTTTTAGCACCACTTTTACTAAAAAAGCCGAACATTCGCTCAAATTGGAATGATTTTAACACTGCGACACCGTTAGTAAAATGTACATTTAGCGAAGATAAAAATTCTAAAAATAGGATCAAAAAACGAAAAAGTAAAATAATTCAAATTTTTCGATTTGCTAAAAGAATTGGCGAAGGATTTTTGGCATCAAAACTAATATGTGCACAATGTTAAAAATCTGTATCCCAAAATTGTTTGCATGGATCTATCTGAATATTATTGCCAGATACAAAAAATTGGATACTAATTACATTTAAATTCATCAAAATATTTATATGGTATTTTATCGATTTTAAATCCTTAGTTCGCTACATTTAATGCGGTATCCGAAGTTTTATTCACTTCATTTTTAGCTTTGTTTTCGTTAATTTTTTGGTATACGTGGGGGCCGAAAAAGGCTACACCCAAGTGTTACCGGCCATAACTTCATTAATCCTGAATTTAAAATTTTTAATCCAATCTTATTACATGGATAAGAATCTCCTTATTAGAATTGGGAACAAAATTTTGGCCATCTATCAGCGGTTCGAATGCTAGAACTATTTGTTTATACCTTTCTTCGATATTCTTTAAACCCGAAAAGTTTGTTCAATTATGACATCAATTTATTTACTCTTTTAACGTTATTTTGCAGTTTTTACATTGAGTTGGAAGAAGTACCCATTCTAGGGTTTAACCAATGTTCCAATAATTTTTTCGACTTGAAATATTCTCAAAAAATGGTACCAAATACTCAGTAATAACAATCAATTAAGAAACTATGAGGTTTAAACAGTATCAAAGTAAGGTGTAAGCAAATCGCTATAGCGCGTGAGCGACTGAGAAAATGGCTAAGCTTTTTTTTGCACAATTAACAAAAGCATGATTTTTATCTGTCTAATGCTGCTAATCTCAGAAGTTTATGTCTAGGCTAGCCCAACTTATCATTCAGTATTGGGATGTAGCCTTTCTTTATGGCCCACCCTGTCTATTTAAATTTTTATTCAAAAAGTTTTATTGTCTTCAATATTTTTTGTTTTATCTTTTAATTTATAGTCGAAAATTTTTTCAGGTCTCCTAGCATTTCCGTAGAAAATCAAACGATGCTGAATCGGAATGAAACGCGCACTAGTCCGGAAAATTCTAGAAAAGCGCCATCGCAGTCGCAGCTGAATTTGCATAGAGTCGATTATCCGCCATCGGTCGAGCATTATAACACGCTGCATTATTCTCTTAAATATTGCAATAAGTACAGTAATAATCGGCTCTTATCGATTTGCGATACAGCGGTACCAGTTTTAACGGCGAAATAAAGTTATATTTTCGGTATTTTGTCCGTCCGCATTTTTATCTTGGCTAATATTTTATCCCATTTTTAGCGATTGAGTGTAAATGATCGTTTGTACACTATTGCATTTTTATCATCTGCCAGAATGAGTGGAATTACAATGGGATAGTTCGAAATAAGCCCGGCTGTGGGCAGATTGAAAATTTTTCAAAAGCCTAAAATGAACCAAAGTTGGTATTGGGGTGAATAACGCCATTTTCCGACCTTTCTCTTCTAGCTTTATTCGTTGGGCAAAAGACCGGGAAAAAATTAAAAATTTATCGAATGCGGGTCTGGATTGGGAGTTTTGAAGTCCGGGGTCCGAACCCCTACTGTTAACACAAAAGAGACGGGGAGATAAACTGATAATCACTAACAAAGTTGGCTGCATCCGTGCCCTGAAAAATTAAGGTTTTTACTCCCTTTTTCGACATTGTGGGAAAAACTAGCCTTTTCTATGAATTCTTCTGGTTTTCCTGGCTTTAATTTTAAAAAGTTCCTTACATAGGAACCGTTACGCGTCGCTATAATGATCACTTTTGTTATTGGAATCGATGAAATTTTTGACCTCACCGGTAACTGAAATTTTAAAGCAGTATAACGTAGCTTGATTGAGCTTGAGTTCAGGTCCAGCTCTGTTGTCAGGTAAGCTAAATGGATAACTTTTTTATGCAGAACGTTTATTTTATTTATTTATTTTTATTCACTGTTTTTGACGTCTGAGGCAACGCTCGTTCTTTCATGAACATAAAAACATGAAAATATTCCGCAGCATCCGAAAACAATTCGAGTAAATTAAAAAACATACTAATGGCGCCGTGTCACTTTTTCGGTGATTATCTTTTGGATAAATTTACAATTCTGGGGATCGTAGTCTTTTTTTGGGGGGTCGATAGCCATTCTGGTGGGTCAAACCCGACCAAGCCTCTCCAAAGAACGCACGTGCTATTCACTCTCGAGCAGTTGGAGGTATCTTATTTTTATTAGATCGAGATAACCAGAGTGATTCCCAAAATATTTCCGATTGTTATTTTGAATCTACATAACTTTTCTCAATAATGCCATTGGACAACTGGCGCATGAGCCAGCCTGTTCCTCCCACAGATTTATTACTTAGTCTCCTCGCAGTGCATTTATTTTTCCTTTTGCATTATTCATGTTGCTTTGCGTCTAATTATTTAACTTACGTGTGTTGTAATTAAATTTATTGTCTCACTAACGTTTTTCTTACATGTACATCTTAATGAATGTGATTGTTTACTATGCCACGATTTTTTAGCAATGAATTTTTATTTTTAACCGTATGCGTTTGTTCGTGTATTGCGAGGATTTGACGATTTTTAATTTTTTCTTTTCAATGCGCTTTGGAGCTTGTGATATTAAAGCTATTTGCGAACAAGCACGATAAAATCATTTTGGGAATCCGTTAAATTTCTGTAACCACAACGGGTTTTCGGAGGTCTGTAAACCCCTAGAATCTAAAAGATATTTTAATTTCGGATGATATCTTAGAACTAAATTTCCAGAAATTTTTTCCTCCTTTTTGCGATTTTAATGCTAATAGACAGAGGTCGGTGTGAAGCGGCGAAAATTCAAATGTAAGTAGGACGTGGGACATCTGTGAAGTCCTCCTATTACTAATTCTTCACCCGTGAAAAACATGTTTTGTTCAAGCTTGGGACACGTCTCATTTAGGTACTTAAACTAAGGGCAGGCAGGACTCTACCTGAGCCCTCGAGCTGAAGTCTGCGGAAGCTGTAACCATCGAACCATCCATTGCAACAGATTCTCAGACATACTGAGCGGCCCCAAGTTCTGGGGGTGTGCTTAATTCCGTAATTTTTCAAAGATAGAGCATAATAATAATAGTGGCAGGGCGGATAACCAAACATTCCTCGCAAACTCTATTAAGATGAAAAAATTTCGAAAACGCGATTGTCGCGTGCAGGGGAGTTTTTTAATTTGGAATCCAAGCCTTACTACTCCACGCCCAAGTTACCTGCATGAAGTGTTCAAAGTTAGACTGACTGAGTTCAGAAGTGACTGGGAGATGGGTTTGTGAGGTTCCTAAAGCTTAATTTCACTTATATACTCACAGAGGCCATTTGAGCCTGAATTGAGGGCTGATGAGAGTCTATAGCCTGATCCGAACGATAAAATAAGGGATCTCCATTGAAATAAATTATCGCGTTCTTTTCCGCTTTTGAGATCATTTTGGCTTGAACAACAGGCTTTATAGTATAGATTTTCCAGCGGAATATTCAGGGTGGTCCAGAAAAAGCTACACCCCAATGAAATCGGTCAGAACATCGGCAAATCAGGCTATTAAATTTTCGGTCCACTTTCATTGGATAGATAAAAATGTCCTCACATTTGAATCTTCTGAAAATTCTGACCATCCGTCAGCGGTTCGGGCGTTGCAGCCATTCGTTTACCCACTACTGTAAATACTTGTGTGGTCAATGTCTACTGAAATCGACACGGACACACCCTGGTATTTGCCTTCGGAAATTACTTAGGTACTTACGCTGCTCTTAGCGCTGGCCAGGTTCTGCAGACACGTAGTGCGGCTCTAAACCCAACGGCCCTCAATGACTAACGGGCTCGACTTCCTCAGTCCTAATATTGCTGACCGCTTTTCGTCGGAAGTCTCAGCAGCTACGCCCTACACCCTTGCTCTGAGTACCTACCTAACCCCGGAATACTCGCAAGGTCAGTTGACCTATCTCAACCCCATTCTCAAGTTGATAAATTAACTTGTTTTGCAACCACTGAGTGATTTCGGAAATGTTTTGGTTCCTAATTTGTGTAGCACTCTAGATTTTGAATCAAACTACAGCGAGCTCTAAGCTGGACAGTCATCATAAAAAGATGAAATAATATTTTAGCTATTTTTGGGGTTGAGAAAGAGATAATAGACTTTCCAAAAATAAGTTATAGATAAGACATAACATTGTTTACCTTTCCAAATTCAGTCGAAATAAAATATAAAATTTATCTTCGTCGCGGTCCGGCCTACCCTCGATATACTTAATCACTGGTTACTTATTTTCTAATTTAATACACGTAAAATAACAACTGCACGACTGCAAGTCGGCACAAACAAAATAAAACCGAAAGGCGCTCCAACAGGGTAAAGCGATTCGACCGCCAACTTGACACTAACTACTACCTCACATGATTAACTACAGTATATGATGTCTAGTCATGAATCAAAACAAATTACACACAGACTAAAATAACTTTTAGCTAAGTCATAAGATCAAATATTTACAGCGGCAATTCGAATAACTAATTTACTGATCCTAACGCTTACATAACTCTGGTTTATCGGACTAGTACCTAATGGAATTTTGAAATGAAAAATAGGATTAAAATGGGAACTGAAGGCATAACCTCGAGCTAGCACATCCCTAAGATGGTTACTCGCCTAGTTATGGGATTCCATTATGGTGCAAAGTCGTAATCGATTTGCTTCAGCGATGGTTTAATAAACTGTTCGATATAATGTTCGTAAGGTGTAACTATCGCAGTTACACTACTTATATATTCTTTAAAGCTTTGAAGCTTGTCCGGTTATGTCATCAATGTGTTTACTTCTGGACGATTTTTTTGCAATTTTTCAGTGAAGGAGTTCCCCCTCTATGGTTCAGCCAATGTGCTAAAAATTTTTTCTGTTGGAAATACATATTGTCAAAGAAGGGCCCCATTTACTTAGTAATAAAAACAACGCAGAAATGTGGGGTTTCAATAATGTCAGTGTGAGGTGTAAACAAATCGTCGTAGCGCATAAACGGCTGGCAACCGACCAAAATTTTTGCAAGGTTGGAACAAGCACATTTTTGCCCGCCGAATATGCAACCAGTCTTAAAGTTTTCTTATGATCAGCCAGTCTTATGATAAAAAGTCCTTGTGTAGCCTTTTCGGCCTACTAGTAACATATTATTACTTAACGTTACCTTTACTTAGGCGCCGCAGCGCTAAGTGACCAAGACGATGTATACCCATTTAAATAAGTCCATTTTGTCTGATTTTATGAGCGGACGTCATATCTAAAATTTTATTTTATTTCAGGTAACATGGAAACTTATTACGATCGCATTTCGGACCAGGACGACTCGAAAAAGCCGCTAATTTGCTAATTTATCAAACGACAGCGCTATGCTTATTGTCATGGCGCTGATTTAGCACCTGCTATAATTTTCGATCAGCTAACTGAGGTAATTTTTATTATATAATTATGCCAAAGTGCCCTTATTATTATGATTACTGAAATGGACGCCCAATATATAAAGGCGGCCTAACAAAAAAATTTGACATAATTTCCGCGAAATAACCTCATCAATAATTTATATAGTTTGCCAACTGTATTTTTCATAAATACTTGACACACTCGCAAAAATTAATGTATGTCTGCTTTAGCCTTCTACTCTCCGTCGTCGACTTTCAACTGTTCACGGATGCTACTCCAAGTGAGTGAACGATACAAAGTGGAAGAACTTTCGGAGAGGGGGCGATTTTCCTCTAAGTCAGTCATTTCCACCTCCAGAACCTATGAAACTTTTTCCCTTCCGCGACTTTTGGGCAATAGCTTCTTACTTTTTTACTATCTTTGCGGCAAAAATAAAAGGCAATTTGCCCCGTAAATGACCGACCTTACCGCTAAAATTTAGAGCTGTTGCATGCAAGGGCATTACTATACTTTCGGACAATTCGTGACCGGTCTGGAGGGTCAGCCGGTCAGTGTTCTGGCTTTATTTTAATTTTTAGTAAATTTAGAGCTATTTAAAAAAAATTTTAATATTAACTAATTTTTGTATTTAATTTTGTTGATCGATTTCATTTTCAACGTATTTTTCCAAAAAGAAATTCGGATGACGATATTATTGTGGAGGTAGATCCGCAATGTCCCCATTCCGTCTATGTTTATCTGGTTCAAATCCCAAAGAATTGAAATATGCCCTGAGTGGATTGAGTTATTGACGATTTTCACGGGTTTTCTCCACTCAGATTATCAAAAATTTCGGTGTTAAAATCTGCGCATTGACTTCCGCTTAATGCAGGAAAATGTTTGAAAATGATTTAAAAAAATATTGATACGGTGTTTTTCATTCTGCGTCTCTGACAGTTCTCTATTAAATTTATATTTGTCAACCAATTCCGCATACTTTTTTGGTTTTAAAAATTCTCTACTGACATTTTTTCTCATTTTTATATTTATTATTACCTTTTTATTATTCCCGATCCTTATTAACTCCATTAAACTTCTTTTTAAACTTGTATTGTCAATAATAGTACCACAGTAGTGGAATTTTAGGCCTATATTGCCCAGATTTGCTGGTCGATGGCGGTCTGTACAGAGTAAGCAAATTCGGGGGCGACGACGGCACCCTGTTCGCCAATAGATTTTATTCAAATTCCGACCTGATGAGCGGGTGGATATTGAGAAAATCGAGCGAGTGCGACACGTGCTTTTTGATGCTCAGTTTCAATAAGGAGCAAATGATGGGCCTTGCGATGGACGGACAGGACAAGGCCAATATCACCATGCTCTCTATTCCAAAGCAAAACGAAACGAAATTAGCCCAAAAGCTAAAAATAATCCAACCGCTGCAGAGCGTTGGATTTTGTCGAATAGCAATTCGAAAAGACAATGCTTTGTATATGTACGGCTATGTTGGAATGTTGCAAAAAACTACCGCGTCGGTCAACGACACAGACGTTGCGGAAAATTTTCGATGGCAATTCAAGAGCCTGATCGATCCAACGCAAGGTGACCATCTTACGTACTCTTGGAGGGGAATCATCATACATACGTGGGCACCAGCCACCATACTTGGGTAGCAGCCTTATTCTGGAGGCAACCTGGCTGATGTAAACCGGCTAAAATCCCAAAAAATTTAATACTGAGGTCTTTCAATTTTTCTTGGGTTCAGCGTGTTCTCGGGGTCTTGATCCCACCCCAAACCCCTACGCTCGCGTGTGGATTTTATTCCGCCCCCTCCAGAATGGCTACTGACCATATGTCTTCTTGCGGGTTGACCTATAGAATGGCAACTGAACCCTCACGGAATAGCTGCGACCAAAGGTGAAGATCACTAAAATTCTGGGCGGGAGGGGGGGGGCGGACGTGTGGGGGTGGAAGATTTTTGAAAGGTCAAAAATGGTCTTAAAATGGTGGTTTGATTAAATCGCCATTTCTCAACGTTTCTCATCGAGAACTATCCATTTGCATCAAAAAATAACAAAAAAAACAAAAAATGTTTTCAAAAATTAAATTCTGGGAGGAGGTATTTCGGTTTTAGAGGGTGGTGTTCAACCCCTGTGAGGAGGGTTACCACACATGGGCGTGGGGGGGTTTGGGGGTATGCACCCCCAGAAGTTGAAATACCCCCCTCCCAGAAATCAAAATACCCCCCCCAGAAAAAATTTTTTTTGCTTTTTTAGCAATTTTTTGATGCCATTGGATAGTGCTCGATGAGAAATGTCGAAAAATGGTGTTTTTTCGCCATACGACCACTTTTAAGACCATTTTTTGACCTTTAAAAATTTTTTCACCCCCTCAAGAAATTTTTTCACCCCCACCCCCGGAATTTTGGTGCTGCCCACCTATGAGGGTTACCCAAACCCCACACAACCCCACCCCACATTGACTGCGACCCCCAGAATTGTCGCCTTTTACGGAAAGATTGTAAATAGTGTGCCGTTTTTAGCTCATTTTTGGTTCAAAAGCCTCTGCCATATAAACATTTTTTAACAATATTTTGTTCAATTTACTTGATTTATTTGAATTTTATGTTCCTATAAGAACAAGCATTGTCCGGCACGTCAAAAATAGCGTTTTTGACGTCGTTTTCTAGCCCAAAAAAGGCATGTTTAGAAATCTTTTTGGCTCTATCCCCAGAATTCTCATGCAGTAGATGCATGCAACTGACCTCCCACCAAACAACAGTTGGCACACCAGGATAGTGGATTTTTAGGAAAGTCATAGTAATTTGCTTTTTTCTGCGTATCAAGCTACTTTTTGACTTATAACTGTCAAATTTTCGGCACTCATTCTAAGACTATATTTCGTTCGATTTACTTTTTTTCTAATTTCTCTCAAATTATTATTATTTGCTAAAAAACAATAATTAAAAATTTTAGGTTCTTACCCCTCAGGATTCGCAAGCTGCACATTGCGCGTATCTTCATATCTGCGAGTCTACCGAATATGCTGAAGTATTTTTAATTCTGGGATCGTCTAGAATCCCCCTCAGTGCCTCCCTTGGAAAGTGACCTGCAAAGCCGTACTCGGGTTCGGCGAGAGAGAATCGTCAAAATTTTAAGCATGTACCAATGCGTTCAGAGGCGATTTTTCGTGATAAAATTGAATTTATATTTAAAAAAATTGAAATTCAATAATTAAAATTGTAGTCAAAAGTCAAAACTAAAACTAGAAGACAAAGACGATATCAACAACATTTTCAACCATCAGAAATACTCGTGGTGATTAAACATAAAACTGTAGTTTTTCTGCCTGATGAACAATCTAATGAACAATGCAGGAATCATATACATATTGCACGGAAACTAGAAATTTTAATGTTTTCACCAGTTTAAGCTTACGTCTGCAGGCGTAATAATTCTGAAAATAAGTTTAGGGATAATCCTTCTTTTTACTTTATCCTGGATGTGAACTCTGATCCCAGGTGAGCAGCAGCTGATTTATGGGGGATTTCATTGGACAAAATCGCCAGAAGCATCACAAATTCATTTCTTGGTGCCTAGCGAGTTAGGAGGTCTTTCAGATTACTGGGAGTCGCGACCCCCAGAGCCTTACGCCAATATATAGCTGACCATATCTTGGCAGCACCCAAATTCAGCGTGTTCGACGGAGAAGGAATACAATTTTTAATCGCAAAAAGCCGAAAAATAACCATGAAAATTATGTTTTTAGACATTTTCATCGAGCTCCATTAAAACATCAAACGGATGCGAAAACAAAAACTCTTTAAGATATAATTCTGGAGGAGAGAACACTGCAGCTTTTTTCCCAAAAAATTAGCTAACTTCGGCTAATAAAAATATTATATAAAATAAAACGCAAAGTTTTATCGCAGAATTCTTGCAAATTCTGCATAAAACTTCGCGAAATTCATCTATTTAAAATTGTTTTGTCCGAAAATGCGCCATCAAGGAAATTGTTTCTTACACTCTGACTCTTATATAAAAAGCAGTCTAGTTGTTTGACCAAAATTATAGAATGGTCCTTGGTTTAGGACAAAATTCTGTTCAACATGTGTCCACAAGTCAATTTTTGTTTATTCTTTTATTATAACAATATGTTATTTGCCCATTGAAAGATGATGCTTTGTTGAAAATCTAAAAAAATATTTCAATAGACGTAGAATTACTTATTGTGTTTAGAAGATTCTTGAAACTAAATCCTGCTATTGAAATTGATCGCACTCTTCTCAATAATGAAACTTAATTTTAAAAAAATAAAATCATTATACATATAAGGAAGCAAAAAACGGAGCAATATAAAATTAAACAAATAAACACTTGTCATAGATACAGCCAGATTCGGCTAAAAAATAAAATAAATAAACTAAGTAACAAAGCTGAATAAGAATTTGAAAAACTGGAAAACTAAAATCGAAAATTGAATTAAACGTTATTACTTTGAATGCTAAATATAATTCTAAATTTTTGGAATGCTAATAGCGTCAACTATTAAATTGTAAAGCATATACTTTTGTGTTGTTTCAGCCAGCGATCAGCAGTTCGAGCTGTTGCAGAAAGTTCACAATTTTACCGCTAAATTCGCTTATTTAATAGCAAATGCCGATGTCATGCGCATGAACGACGAGTATTCTAATAGTGAGTAGATCCTAAACAAATTTAAACTCTTACACCCATATACATACCTGATAAATAAATAAATTTATAAAAGTAGAAAATGATGAATAAAAAGAGTAAAATTCAACCAGTGTACAAATCTTTCTTATTTTATATCCAATTATTTTTTATTTTTGGATTTTTAACTAAATTTTTTGAATTATCTTTTTATTTTTTGTTGATTACTATTGTTTTAAGCTTTTTATCTTACCTTTTCTTATTTACCTTTATATTAAATTTTATTGTTCACCTATGGCCTGTTGTTAAATTAGTGTAAAATTTGGGTGATTTTTGTGCAATGTGAAATTTTATTTGTCATTCATTTTGATTGTTTCTTAAATTTTCCAAAATTTATTTTAATTATTAAAATGAAATTTCTATTTTTCGGTAAAAATTAGAGTAAGGTTAAATACTCTAGGTACCATAACATCAAGAGATTGACTCGCTTATAAAAATTTTACACTAGTTTAATTTTTTGCCTTTGATTGCATGTTGGGAGAAAAAAGTGGACTTTTTTACAACGTGCTCTGTCTGAGCTTTACAAAATTCACCATTTAATCGAAAGCTTGGTAAATTCTTCAAAGTTCCCAGTTTTTTCTATGGGTGTCGCTACTCTCACTACGAACTACAGGTCGTGTTTAACAACATTCCTTTCAATTATTAGCACTAATAAATTCGTAGCGACAAATTAGCAAGAAAAATATAAATATCGATAGCACTACTACAAATAATAAAAGAATGAAAAATATATACCCTGTAATCGACGATTCTGTGAGTGTACTTAATCACAAAATTACGAGAAAATGATTTTACGAAAAGGTCAAACAGCGAAAATCTTATTACAATGCAAATCTTAATGCGAAGAATTTCATTGTCACTGAATCCAAACAAAGTGTCATGGATTGCGAGCATAGGTGGGCGGCATTAAAATTCTGGGGGTGCAATTATTCTTGAAGGTCAAAAAATAGCCTTAAAAATGGTGGTATGGCGAAAAAAACACCATTCTTCAACGTTTCTCATTGAGCACTACTCATTGACATCAAAAAATTGCGAAAAAAACAAAAAAAATTAAAAATTGAATTCTGTTAGGTGTTTTGGTTTCCAGGGGGAGGTGCATACCCCCTCAAAACCCCCACGCCCAGGTGTGGTTGCGAGCTTGTAGGATGAATGATTGATCACTGAAAGTTTTCGTTTGTGACCATTGGTTAAGCTTTCATTGGAGTTAAAAATAAGTCCGCTGTCATGAATAATGCTAGGCTTCAACCAATTTAGTCATATTTGCATTGTTTTACTAAATATTAAAAAAGCGAAAAATTTCGATCATTAGCAAAGGGGGCACTCCGCAGAATTCGGCAGATAATCGAAGGAAAAGCTGTGTGTTTCTGCCACAAATGCAATTGCTCAATTTATTAGTTAGCAAGAAGTCTGCAAAATTTGATATTCCTTATGCCGTGATTTTTAAAAGTCGTTATAAATTGTCAATTTAGCATACAATAATACACTTGAGAGCTCAAAATTTCGGGAGTGTGATAATCGGCCATCGTCTTGAGGACGGAATGACCACCTAGACTTTGGCCAAACTTGACAAAAAAGCCGTCAAAATGGCCTGTAAACGCAAGCTTTTGGTAAAAATTTTGGGAGAAGGGATAAAAAATCAGCCTTGAGTGAGAGGGGGCTGGACGAACGACTTTTTATGTGGGATATACAATATGGCCTATGAAAAGGCGGGTAGGGGACACTTGGCCAGCATATTCATATGGCCAGCGTATTCAGATGGCCAGCCTAGTTCAGATGACCAGCATATTCAGATGGCCAGCATATTCAGATGGCCAGCAAATTCAGATGGCCAGTGTATTCAGATTGCCAGCATATTCAGATGGCCAGCATGTTCAGATGGCCAGCATACGGCCAATAAAGGTTAAGAAAAAAGGTTAAAGTTTGGCTTTCCATCCAATACTGAGTATTACCAACACACCGAGGTGTGATTCTCGCTGAGATACCGCAAGGGGTTGCGACTCCCACAGGCTTTAACCTTCGCCACACAAGTTTAGCTTACCATTTATCGACCCCGGAGGGATGGAAGGCTGGGTGCGCTATTGGATTTGAGAGCGCCAAGGTTCCTAAATAAGAATCCCAGGCATCATTTTAGTTACATTCTGCTTGTCATTAGTATACATTCTATTCTACTTGTAAAGCTATTTCTATGCGTACGTAAATATCTATTCATCTGGCTATTTATACCATTATTGTTTAAAATGTTATATTACTATATGTACCTATCTATATTTACTTCTATTAATTTAAACAAATTACCCTTAAATCTTAGGACTGTCGTACAAAAATGCGTAAGAAAAATAGAAGCGAATAATTCTATTCTAAATTCATTGCAAAGCGGCTCTTCTTCCCTATCAAATAACGAGCATGGCGGAGTAAGCCATGCACTTCTGCCATCAAGAATTGAAATAGATCGGGAGCCACAGTAGCAGCATCGAAGTCGGGTTCATTCCAAATGTGACCTGTCTGATTAAGTAAATGCTGCTTTGCTGCTTCGAATGCGCTCATCCAATTCAACATAGTCTGACATGCACAGTAACAGGTAGGTAATTAAATAGGTAGGCAGGTACCCATGTAGTTTGTAATCAGGTTATTCACCCAGTGTACCTACGACCACACACAGGCAGCATGAGCATTTTTTGGGTCTAAATGGGGTAAAGTCCAAACAATGCAAAAATTGCAATTCAGGGGTGTTGTGCCAATTATCGATTTATAGAGGTTTCCCAATGTGTGCCTATAATGCTTTCCTATTGATTATTATATTTATCTTAGTAACATATAGGATTACTTATGTATGTGCATCTACGAGTAGTAGAGTACTCGAACACGGTGGCACAGTTGGCACCGACCCACCACTTACTCGCCAAGCCTTAGCTGGCCATCTGACTACGCTGGCCATCTGAGTACGCTGGCCATCTGAATACGCTGGCCATGTTAACACAGTGGGCGTCCGAAATAGATCATTTTAGCTGGCCATCTAAATACGCTGGCCATCTGAATATGCTGGCCAAGTGAAGCCGGCTGGCCATGTGACTCCTAATCGAAAAGGCTACATTGCGATTAACAGGTCATTAATTCGGCTGATGTAGACCTACACTTTTAGGATCAGCTGCATTAGATTGGTAAACATAACTTTGTTTGAATTCGAGCTAAAAATTTTGGCCAGCTACCTGCGGTTTGTGCTCTACAGCAATTTGTGTACGCCTCACTCAGACATTGTTTGAACCGCCAGAATTTCTGCATTGTGTCACATTGCAGCGTATACAAATATCCTTTTTATTTTTGACGACAAATTCAGGCACGAAAGTTGCTTAGCAAATTTTTCAACCCCTAGAGTAGATATGCGTCCTACTAAATCCAAAAATTACAGCATGTCTCAAAAGAGAGTACAAATTACTGGCAATGACCAATGACGTCATTTCCGTTAGAAAAATTTTAAAACAGGGCGTAAACAAATTGTTGTAGCGCCAAAACCGTTCATATCTGGCCAAATTTTTTACATGATTTAAAGGAAGACACTTGTATCTATTTAATGCAGCCAGTCTAAAACTTTTATCTTCAAATCAGCTGAAGTTATGACCTATTACATCGGAAGGTAGCCTTTTTATGGGACACCCTGTATATCCACTATGTTACACGTATGCGCGTGGTAATTAACAAAGCAACATAAGTACAAATCCTAAATATTTTTCTGTTTTTCTCTGTAGGTTATTTCTTAGAGTAATTTCTAACTTGGTGGTCTGTTTCCAGTTTCATTAGTTTTTCTAATATATTCTTTAAGCCAGTTTATTTTCCAATGGCTTTTAGCTTGACTTTTATAAATTTAATTGAAAGTTAGTCAGCAGGTCAACGAATTAAAGGATCGATTAAATGCATTAATCATCAATCTGTTAGCATTCTGTCGGTTGAAATTCTTAAAAATTATGTCCAAGCTAATTAAGTGACAGAGGGACGTTATTTTTGTATTCGCAACATAAATTATTTCTGGTTAGTCGACCAGATATGGAAGTAGGGTGTGAAGTATGATCCTATCCAAGGAAAGTCCGTGGACCAAATGAGTCAAATTTTTTAAAATTTTTACGTTTTCTCGTGATTTGTTTACGCAAATAAATGTAATTTGTTGAGAAATGCAGAATATAGCATTCGCTAGTACCCATCATCAAGCTTTTTGGTACTTTTCTAGATTTCGAAAATTTAAAAATCAGTACAATGCAGGCTCTGCTCCGGTACATGGTCAGAAGAGAATCTGATTCATGGTGTGCAGAAAGAGAAAGCATAAAAAGTCAATAATGGGTCAGAAAAGTGATATTAAGGGGCAAAATTCACTTATTTTAATCGATTTTCGTCAAACATCACTAGCATAAAAGTACCGGACTCTTGACATAACTCAGCTCAGATCGTTTCTTCGACATTAGTTTCGTCCGGATAACAATAATGCGTTCTTATGTGCTTTTATTTATCTCCTCAATTATTAGAGTTAGGGTTAGCAATCTGCTTTTGAAAGGCTAACAAAAAATTGAAGAGATAGAAAAAGTATTTTAAAAAATAAAAGATAATCAAATTCGAATGTTACAGGAAAATGCAAAAATTAGGCACACACACACACACGCACACACACGCACGCATGCATGCACGCACGCATGCACGCACGCATGCACGCACGCACGCACACACGCACACGCACACACGCACACGCACACACACACACACACACACAC
Source organism: Mermis nigrescens (assembly GCA_036768485.1). Taxonomy (NCBI): domain Eukaryota; kingdom Metazoa; phylum Nematoda; class Enoplea; order Mermithida; family Mermithidae; genus Mermis; species Mermis nigrescens. Next base: position 108,124 of record JAVLUZ010000295.1, read on the forward strand.
ACACACACACACACACACACACACACACACACACACACACACACACACACTAACGTCAAAAAACGGATCATGGAAATTGTTGATGAGATCCTAATAATCGTAAACGAAATTCTAAAAAATTCAAATTACACGTTGACATGGGGGTTTTGATTACAAAGACCCCATAAAACTCTGGAGTGAGGTCACAAGATTTATTGGGGTCACCAACCATCTAGGGGTCAAACCACACCGCACAAGAGCATTTATATGAACATTTTTTATACATATTTTGAATATCATTGAAGCTATTTGATTGAAAATGTAAATTTAAATTTAAATTTTAGGGCTTTGCTACATGCCTTATTTTCGGAAATTTTTATTTGCTTCGTTTCACAGGCCCCCGATGCCCCGATTTGCTGACCGATACCGGATTTTACGTTATCGGTAACGACGATACATCTTATGGATTTGCAATGAACTTCCTACAAGTTCCTTATCAGCCGGTATGGCTATTAAAGAAATCCAGCGAATGTTCACCGTGTTTCGCTTTAGTCGAAGCTCACGAATTGAGCATTTTGACCGCAGAACTGATCAGCGACCAGGAAGTTAGGCTGTCTTTGAAGCCTCTGGTTTACAAAAATTACACCAGCGTTTTGATAAAAACCTTCGATTTCGCCCAAAATGGATTTTGCCAAATCGGGTTCAGGATTAATTGCTCGTGGTTTATGTTCGGGTCAATAGGTCAAGCGGTGAACCTCACCACAAATGGCGACGATTCACCGAATTCGAGTGTGCCGTATAATTTTAGGTGGGTCTTGCGGAACTACTTGAGCCGACCCCAGGGTGAGTGGAAATTAATTTTAATGCTTCCATTTTGAAATTTAAATTTCATTTTGAATTTTCTGTATTTTTTCGGTTATTCTTAAACATTCTAAACTTCGAAATTCATTGAATTTTAATTTTGTATCTTATTAATACTACTTATAAATTTTTTTGCTGTTCCTTCTAATAAACGATCCTTCTAATAACGGTTTTTAACCAAATCTGTATTTTACTTTTAATATTTATTATTATTTCTTCTCTCCTGGCATTTTTGCTTTTCGTTGAAGTGTTCCTATTTTTCACCGTTCATTCAATTTAAAATGTTAGTATGGGCCTTACTTTAATTGGCTAATTTTTCGGGTAGCTTTAAGTGCAATAAACTATTCGATAGTTTCGAAAGGGTCATATTAAATTGCTACTAATAGTATTATTATTTTTATGATATAAATAATGAAATTATATTTACTTTTCAATAATAATAATAATAATATTTATTATAATTTTTATTGGTTACAATCATACTAATACTTCAACGATTCATAAAGCTTTATACCACTTTTTGATTCGATCTAGCAAATTTTTAATTAAACTTAAACCCGTTACTTCGTTTTCAGCGGTGGGTGATCAATATTTCGCCCAAAAAATGGCTAGTGCTGCCAAGTTTGCATCAGATGTCGATCATTGGTTGCCGAAAGCTGACACAAAATGTGGTAAATATAGAACTTTTTTTCAATTTAAAAAGTAATTAAAAATTACAATTAAGCTTTACAGGCAATACATTTCTGACAAAAACTACGAAATCGCCTTCAAAATCTGCGTTATATTTCGTTACAAATTCGACCATCGCATTGAAACAAGCGAAGAATGCGAGCTCAGTCGCCCAAACTACTCGTCAATTACGGCTATCGTCTATTGCATTTTCCCCAGAATTATCGAATACAATGAAAAGTGAAATACCTCAAACCGACAGAATTATTAAACCTTCGTTATCTTCAAATTCGACGTTAAAACAGGGTGAGAATTCAAAGTAAATAAGCCTTATAAACTAGGAATAAAAAATAAAATAAACGATGAATAACCGACCTTTGAACAATGATGAAATAGGAATTTACTTAGTGTCGTTTTTTCAAAGCTTATTCAATCCGTAGTTCCTTCCTATCATGCGTGTTCTTGTGGAGCAATATTGAACCCCCTCCTATAATGGCTACTGATCCTTGCCAAATGGCTGCACCGACCCTCCAGAATTGTTGGTTTTTCATAAAAATTGTATGCAGTGTGTCATTTGCGTTTTAAGCTCATTTTTTGGCTCAAAAGTTTTAAACTTTGAACACATTCTTTGGTTGATTGTTCAAGTTAATCGAATTTTCTCGACATATTTTTACGTTTTTATGTTCTAGAATGAACGAACACTGTCCAAAACGCCAAGTACAATGTTTTTGACGTGTTTCATCGTTTTTCAGCCCAAAAACACATAAAAAATTTTTTTAATTGACTATTCAGAATTCCGATCCTGTGCAAGTTTGGTTCGCAATAGTACATTTTTCGTTCATTTCTACGTTATGATGTGAAGTTTCTAAGGAGATCAGAATAAAATTTCTTTGTAAACCGCAGTAATTCAAATTGTGCACTAATTTTCAAAAATCACAAGAATATTAGAAAACGAATAAAATAATTTGAGAATACGTAAGCGTACATGTATTAAATTTTGAATTGCCCAAAGTCTGATTCTTACAGATGCCCCTGGGCTTAATGGCCTTAATGGCAGCGTGGTCGGCCTTTGGTTCATTTTGCGGACTTGCCCAGTGGATTATTGTGCGACAAAGCGAAGCCGGTTGGATATGCAAAAGTCGCTCTTGTGCACGGCAATTAGTCGTTTCAAAAAAGAAAGCCAGACACCTTGTGTTAGCTAATATAAGCTTAACAAGAGTTAAAATCATTGATATGATAGTGTTGTTAGAAATGTATTTCAAGCGTTAACGTTTATTTAAAATAATTTTAAACGCAACATTGACAAAAATTCGCCGAATATGATAAGTTGTGCATTAAAATTGATTGAAAAATTCATAAATATGTTACTTCTTGGTTGATTGTAAATTAAAGAATTAGCTTAAGTCATTAAAGTCGAGGATTAGATTAAATTAAAGCGAAGAGTGAAACAAGAAAACTATAAATTTGATTGTTCCGGATGAGAGAAAGTATCGCAATGTTGCGTGGATGACGTAGCAAAAATTACAAACAAAGCTGGAAAAAAATTACGATATCTTTCAGTCAGTACTTAAAAACGTATCAATTAAACGTTGAGTAAGTTTAAGCTTATGAGAAATTTGAGTTCTTAAGGAATTTCGGACGGAGTCACTAGCGTACATGAGCAGCAATGAAATTCTATTGTAAATCTTACGAGGCTGAATCGCGAAAAAGTGCCAAAATTTACTAATAGCGGTCTACTGAATTTAACGGGGGTTTCGGATTCTAAATTCTAAACCCCGAACCCCGACGCCCATGTGAGACCTTTTGTCAGCAACAAATATTTTTTATTAAGCGCCTGTTTTGAACCCAAAGCGCTGGGTCAACGTCTAAA